>BHFT01060761.1:0-35801 GCA_004320025.1 Laticauda laticaudata
GCAGACACGTGAATAAAACCTTGTTTTCCTTGGATCAACGAATCTTTTGGTGGTTTTATCTGCTTCCACCTCACAAAGCCAACAGTGTTCAAATATTCTATGTACTGTAACTTCCCTTTGAGAGGTACCTGATGGGGGCAGGTTTTAGCATTTACTGAACAGTGTAAAGATTCTTTGTTCTAGCCATCAGGATCATGTGTGGCCCATCAGTATTCATAAAGAACTATAATTACTGCCCATTTCTTAAAATGAGCTAAAAATAATAATGCATAATTTTATTTTACTCATAAGATTTATTCGCCGTTTATATCACAGTTCAGCCAACTCTAAATTGCCTCTTTAGTACTGTGCTAAATATCAAAATTCCTTTTTATTATTATTTTATTTCATATGTAAAATACAAAGAAGAGTAGAAATAAGAAATTAGGGGAAGGAATGTCATAATTGATCTTTGAATGTTGCTTTGGAGCAGAGGTTCCCAAACTTAGCCACTTTAAGACTTGTGGACTTCAAGTCCCAGAATTCTCCAGCCAGCATATGCTGGCTGGAGAATCCTGGGAGTTGAAGTCCACAAGTCTTAAAATGGCCAAGTTTGGAGAGCTCTGCTTTAGAGAACATGGGGATATCTGGTAACTCCTTAAAATGCCTCTCTCCTTTCCAGGATTACATGGCAGCTGTGAAGGCCAGTTGTGTGACCTCTAGAAAAGAGTCAACTGCTTTATTGAGTATAGAGTGTTGCTGTGTTCACTATCCAAAGCACACTTTGGAGATCAAATTTAAAGTGTTGCCCAAGTGTTCTATGTTCTGCTGGGGAAAAAATATTGTCCATTGCTCAATTTAAACTTTTAATAAAGGTGATTTGTTTTCATTTTCAGAAAAGGTTTCTAAGATAGCTAACAATAAGTACATAAAATTCAGTGTTTGAAATCCAAACAAGCCCATATTTATTATGAGCACCACTTGCTTGGTTCACAACATTGTGGGTTGAAAGAGATGGTAGTAAATCTGTAAATAAATAGAGCAATAGGTTATACTTCCAAATCAAAGTATTCAAGTGTGTTCTTTACACAGGACTGAAGCATCTCTTTTGTTTCAGGTTTTTGAATCCTACACTACCTGATTTCTCAAAACTGGACAAAATTATATTACATGCTTCATCTCTGGCAATAGTAAGCTATTTTCTCCTCATTTTTGTGGGAAAGAAGTATGCAAGTATTCACAACTATCACATCAGACATACTCAGGTAATAGTTACATATCACAAAGCAGAAGCCTCGAGAAATTGATGGAGCTTTGGGAAAATAAATAAACTATAATTAAATATACTTTTCCATAGATTTCCGGGGTCTTTGAAAGGCATGCAATGCTGTAGTCACTATTTGTCTCCAAGAACATTAGAAATATAGTGGGACATATTGAGATAAATATGAAAAACAAAGCAACTCTTCATTAATTTAACTGATCAGTCAAAAGCCTTTGCATAGCTTCTTCTGGTGTACCAATTACACACTTTTCTGGATTAGGAGAAATTCCACGCAATCATTCATGCCCTATTCATCTCAACTTGTCTTATTCCAATGTGCTTTATGTGGAGCAATACTCAGAAGCTTCAATTGGTTTAAAATACAGCAGCATGGCCAGTGACTGACCTGCACTATAGCTATGTTTCTGGTTGCAATTCAAGGTTCAGGCTTTGGCCTATAAAGCAGTATGTGGCATAGGATTTGTAATTTGAAGGACTGTCTATCATCTCCTGTGATGTCTGTCCAGCCAATACAAACTCACAGGGTTGGCACACTTTGGGACCCTTCAATCAAACAATGTCATCTTTTGGGACCCAGAAAGTTTGCCTCCTGTGTTGTGAGGTCTGCCCCCAGAATGAAGCTCCCCCTGATATCCAGGTGGCTGTCACACTATTAGTTTCTCATAGCACTTTGAAGACCTGACTCTTCCTACATCAGGGCCAGATTTGCCATCTTGTGCTTTATCTGCTTTCCTATCTATTTTTTGTTGGTTTGCTTTTGAATTGTATTGCATGTTGATCTATTTACTATATTACAAGCTACCTAGAGTTGTTTGGAGTCAGGCAGTCCTAAATTAAATAAATTAAATTAGGTCCCCGTGGGTGCTCATGATTATAAGTGTGACAGCAACAGCAATGCAATTAAACTATTCTGAAAACTTTAAGTCTACCACAAAACAAAAAAAATCATATCAAAGTTACAAGTTGAAAAGGAAACAACAAAATGTAATTGACCATTAAAACTATGGCTTTATCTATTAGAACAAAGATATTTATAGAAAACTAGTTCTTGGTCATATTGGCTTGGGGATTCTGGGAGTTGAAATCCACACATCTTAAATTTACCAAGATTGAGAATCACTGGACTGGACTGTACACATTTTGAACATGATGAGGCAGAGGTCCCTCCAGGGGCACCCACAGTGGTGTGCCAACAGCATCGCAATTGCAAACAGAACTTGGCAAGCAAAGGCCACCTCCTTCTGAACATGTACTGCATATATTACATGCATGTAAAAAGGTTGCTGAAGTCATGCCTACCATTGTGATGCTGTTGATTCTCCCTATGGTGGTATCCTCTGAGTACTCTAGGCATATGCAAACCTAAGCATATTCAAGAAAGCAGTAGGAGCCATTAAAAAAAAGAATTGTTGATTTAAGCGATACATTAACTGTAATGACTGAATGTCTCCCTAAAACAGCAACATCTTTTTGGTTATAAATGATTAGGACATATTAATATTCTGAAGTTTGTCATCCTTATTTTTTCTAGTGGAAAATATTTGTAGTCCCTATATTTCATAATACAGTAATCTGAATACCAGTAGGTTTATCTTTATTTATCATGTACAGGATTTAGTAGCAATTGGGCTATGCAATGTCTTCAGTTCATTTTTTAAGAGTTTTTCTGTCAGCTGTGCAATTTCTACAACTGTTATTCAGGAGAAGACTGGTGGAAAAACGCAGGTGAGTTAGTTCCAGTGCTTGTTTCAAATCTAGATTTGGATGTATTTGTTAGAACATTGTTTTCTCTGCTGTTTGGATCATGCGAAAGGGATGCTTTACAGAGTTTATTTGCATGAGCAAATGGTTAAATACCTACAGCATTTTAAAAAATTGTATTGTCACTTCAAAGGTTGCCCTTGGTGCATTATTTTTGTCTGCATCAGAAGTCATGGGCAGAAATCTTTTTAATCCCATTCGGATTTTTTGGTTACATATATATGTTTGCAAATTGACCCATCATAAATTTTGATTAGCATTATTATAAAATATAATTATATTTAAGCCAGAAGAACAGGTGAACTCTCCTTCAGATCAAGCTCAGTTTGTGGTGACTTCATTGACATGAGTTTTTTGTTTGTTGGCAACTGTCAGAAATGTTTTACAGTTGCCATTTTTCAGGATATCTTTTTGACTTCTCAGTGTTGCTCATTAGTGTTAATCTCTCATCCAAGAAATTAACAAGTTTGGTTACATTTGTGTCCTTGAAATTAAGAAATGTTTACCAAGTACACTATTGCCATCTAGATAAATGTTAAAAAAATAACAAGAATTACATGTTACAGTTTAAAAAATAAATAAATAGATTAAGAAATAGATAGTTAGCATAGAGCAATGATTCTCAACCTGTGGTCTGCAGACCCCTGGGGGACCAGGATGTCATCAAAGAAAGTCTGCAAAGGCTTGAAGAAATGTTATGATTTAAATCTTGAGTTAAGTCTTGGGGGTCTGTGGCCATGGTCATGCATTATCAAGAATTTGCTATTAAGTCGGGTAGTATGCAAGAAGCGAGGCAACCGGTCCAATATTGAACCAAGAAATACAATATCTAGGTTGTAAACTCTGGAAAATCACTAGACTGTAGTAAAAAGCTATAGAAAATACCAACCAAAGGTAACACCATCAAGGTGGCTGAACTGGTGTGGAAAGAATTGTGCACTCCAGGTTCCACAATAGCATCTATTGAAAAAAACATGCATTCTTTATAGCAGCACCTGCCCTCTGAAATGATGTTCCTCTCCCCCCCCAGATTCAGATGGCCGTTTGGTTAACTGCACCAAACTTGATTGCAGGAAATACGACTTCAGCAACAGAGTGGTCAATGTCTGGAATATTCTACCTGACTCTGTAGTTTCTTCCCCAAACCCCAAAAAGTTTAACCTTAGACTGTCTACTATTGACCTCACCCTTTCCTAAGAGGTCTATAGGATGCCTGCATAAGCGCACCAATGTGCCTACCATCCCTGTCCTATTGTTTCTTTTATTTTTCTTATATGTACCCATTTCATGTATTCATAATGATAGATATATTTATATCTATTATCTTGTAAGCAATTGACAAATCAAAATAAATATTCCATTCAATTGAGTGATGTTGATTTTGTCAATGCCGATGGTATACAAGTGGTGCTCCAAATGTTTCGGAATTGCACTCAAGGCACCCCCATCTTTGCTTTCTTTTGCCAAATTATTCTAATACTTTCACCAGGTCATGATTATGTTTGGTTACCCAATAACCCAGATGTTTAGACTGGATTTAACATTTTTATCCACCTGTTGAGTCCTTCCTAAAGATAATATCATTGCCATGTTATCTGCCATCTAGTTGTCTTCTGGATTTTGCAGTCTGGATATGGTTTCCTGGTTCAATCAAATTCTCAAAATTTAAGCTACCATCACTTCTACAATGGTAAATGAATTTGTGTGACACTTCTCCAGTGAATAAGCCTAAAAATAAACATTCCAAGTATGTAATAACAATTAAATTCTGATCTAACTACAACTGCCTTATGTAGGCTTGGGCAGTGCCTGTACAGACTAATCATGAATACTGTGAAAATGTTCTTTGGGAAAAACAGGGAGCAAAGCTTGGAATGTGTTTTGCCCGAATATGCCTCATCAGATTTTCAAAAATCTGCTAATTGCCCCACCCCCACCAAACTGGTTGTAGGATATCCTACCTCCAAGTTTGAGAATCCCTGGCATAGTGAAAAAGCTTGAGTCCAAGTCAAGATAATCTAACTTCGAAACAATGAACTTTATTGAAGGCAAGTCATGAATAAATTTAGGAATCTAAGGTCAAATTAAGGAATTGGCAGGCACGTTAGCAATAGTGGACCTTTTAATCAAATCAATAGAATCTTTTTTGATGTGATGCTAGTTGAAATTTCATCATATTAATTAACATGGTACACATTCTGTATATGTTCTGAAAATAGACTGAGTTAGGTGGAGTATTTTGATTTACAAAATATGAGAAAGAATAATCCTCATCAGGTTAACATTCTAATGCCATTTTTTTAAAAATTAGCTTGCAGCTCTGATTGGAATTTCCTTAATGCTGGTGACAGGATTAAAATTGGGATATTACTTGCAGTCCCTTCCAAATGTAAGTTAAAGTGAAAATCTGAATAATTTAGATATATAAATTTTGTGCCGTAATGGAATATTGCTCTCTTCAAAAACCCAGGTCATCAGAATATTGATACATTATATATCCCTAGGGGATTTTTTTTAATGAGCTGCCAATTCTCAATCTGTCAAATCTACCAGGTAGATCAGACCAGGAAATGTCCTAACTTTTAACTTCCCTAACTCCACAGAAAAAATAAAATGACCTTTATTGAATTTAGCTATAATAACAAAATCCAGAGTGGCTCAAACCACTCTGAATCTAGGGAACTTGGTTTTCTAAGTTCTTTTGTTGTTATGTTACAATTTTATTCCAAAGAAGAAAGGAAGGTTACTTTGGCTGATGCTAAAAATATCCATAGTCAAACAAAGACATTTTATATTAGCTACTTTACAGCAGTCTGAGATTGCAATGTTACCTACATAGTTGCCAAATTTTGCTCCCTAAAGGCAAAGATATCTATCAGAAAGTCACTATGATGGATAGAATAATTGTTTTGGAGATACTGATAGTTATTTGGCTGTATTCTAAGAGTGTAAATGTTTATCTATCTGAAACTTTCACTGAGTTTGGTCTATGACCTTTATAAAGTTTTATTTATTGGTGAAATGCCTACGCCTATTTACTAAATCTTAAAGTAGGATTTAATAGTTGGTTAATTATGTGGATTTATTGTGCACTTTTCTTTTTATCCAAAGAACTCCCTTTTTATTACAGAAAACATTATTTATTTGACAAGGCATTTAGAAAACATGCATGTTAGTAAAATTTCCATCTGCCAATTAAAAAAAGCCACTCTACTTGAATCTGCACATATACTCAGATCATTCTTAGAATGACAGAGTTGGAAGGACCTTGAAGGTCTTCTAAACCAGTCCCCTGTTCAAGCAGGAGACCCTATACCATTCCAGACAAATGGTTGTTCAGTCCCTTCTTAAAAGCCTCCAGTATTGAAGCACTCACAACTTCTAAAGGCAAGTTGTTCCACTGCTTGATTGCTCTTACTGTCAGGAAATTTCTCCTTAGGTTCTAGGTTGCTTCTCTTCGTTCAGTTTCCATCCAGATATTTTGGAGAATAAGTTGACTTCCTCTTCCTTGGGGCAGCCCCTCAAATATTGAAACACTGCTATCATGTCGCCCTAGTTCTTCTTTTTACTGAACTAGACATACCCAATTCCTGCAACTGTTCTTCATATGTTTTAGTACATCAGGACATTTTGACATTTTATTTTTTTGAGAAGAACTCAATGCCTAGGAAGGCCAACACCAACTAAAGAACAGGTAGCTGTGATTTCACATTTTTGTGTAAACAGGTGGTTCTCAACTTATGACCAGTTGCTAAACAACCATTTGAAATTATGACAGGACTGGTATGGGTGCTTTATGGTCTATCAAGCACTTCTGACAGTTGTAAAATGTTGTATCACCCAACCCACAGTTACATGACCACATTTTAGTCACTTGGTAACTGGCTTATGACCAGTCGCAGTATCCTATAGTCATGTTGCCATGATTTGCAAAGTTTTTTTTTACTAATTCCACCTTTTTTCACTAGTTTCTGGAAAAATCACCCATTGAATTTACAACCATAACATCTGCTCAGTGACTTATCACAAAAAAGACATAAAATTGGGTCCAGTCACCTGGGTTCCTCAGTTCACGATCATAATGACTTATTATCTGAAATCCAGTCCCAAATGTAGATATGTCACTTACCTATATAACAAAAAGAAGAAAAAAAAAAGAAAAAAAATCACAAAATAAAAAGCTCTGAAAATAAAAATAGAACATCTATGGCAAAAGAAAGCAAATATAGTGCAATCCCAAAACATCTGAAGCACCACTTAAACACTATCAGTGTTGATAAAATTCCTATCAATCAAAAGGCAATGGAACAGCTTACATCCAACAATAACGTTAATATTATTTTTTAAAAAGTTTTATTGATTTTTAAAGACAAACAAAAACGAACAAAACATAAAAACATCTAGCTTTCTTCCATAAGTATACAAACAGTGTGTCAGTTGGTTTACAATTTTTTTGTGCATTGATTTCATAGTCTCAATTACAGTTAACATTACATAACAACTCATATTATCAGAAATTGAATATCCTAGTATTATTATTAATCAATCATTTGACTATAATTTTATTCATTCATACTTTGCGAGATAGCTATACTTAGTTTATTTTACAACAATTCATTTAGTCCTTCCAAATCTATCTTAAAAAACATTTTATATATGTAATAATAATAATAAAAAAAGAAATACATCTTTATATATTCATTATTTTCTATAATTCTACATATTCTATGTGGTAGACTTGTGCGGATGCAAAAAAATATTGGACTAAAATCCACACTTGCTTGGAAAAAATGATTAAAAAGCATATTGATTTAAAACCAGAAATATTTTTATTGGGAATTCTACCTGATACATACAGCAAAGATTTAAAATATTTGATTGTAAACGAATTAACAGCAGCTAGTATTGCATTTACTAAAAATTGGAAAAATGAGAAAATACCATTGCAGGAGGAAATTATTAAGAAAATACTGGAATGTGCTGAAATGAGTAGATTGACATTTGAAATTAGAGAACACGGGGATAAACAATATTACAAAATTTGGAACCTTTTCTATCAATGGTTAGACAATAAAATATAGTAATAGAATAACGTTAATATTATTAAACAACAGTATCTGCCTCTCCCTGCTTCTTGGAAAGGACTCAGTAAGTTGATAAAAAGATCAAATCCAGTCTAAAAATCTGGCTGACTATTCAATGCACTATAAAAATAATATATTGTCATGGTTCAGTGCATTCACCAGATGTTCAGACTGGATTTGGCATTTTCATCTACCTAGCAAGTCTTCCTAAGGACCTTGGATAGGCAGATGTTGGTGTTTGATGGTGTTACATAGGTGAAACTTGGAAAAATTAGAATATCGTGCAAAAGTTCATTTATTTCAGTAATGCAACTTAAAAGGTGAACCTAATATATGAGATGGACTCATTACATGCAAAGCAAAGATAGTTTAAAGCCGTGATGTGTTCCATAATTTAGATGATTATGTGCTTACCGCTCATTAAAACCACCAAAATCCACAATTCTCAAGAGGTTAGAATAATTGTGAAAAGGCCTCGATATTCGTAGGCTTAAAGTGTCCACTCTAAAGCTAATTAAGCCATAAACACCTTCAATAGGGTTCCTACCTTTCATAATGTCTCTCCTAGGTCTGGTTCAGTAGGAAGCAATCGTGGGAAAGACTGGCTGACGCTGACAGTTGTGCAGAAAACCATCAATTGACACACCTCCATAAGTGAGGGAATAGCCTCAAATAAGGTAATTGGCAAAGAATTGGATGTTCCCAAAGTGCTGTTCCCGAGTTTGGAGAGGATTGTCAGGAAAAAGGCCATTCAACAAGTGTTGTGGGACTTTCCCTAAGGAGTGACTGAGACTGGAGTCAGTGTCATCCAAGAGCCACCACACATAGACAGATCCTGGACATGGGCTTCAAATGTCATATTCTCTTGTCAAGCCACATCGTCCTGAAAACAAACAACATCAGAAGTGTCCTTACCTGGGTTGAAAGAAAACACAGAACTGGCTGCACTCAGTGGTTCCAAAGTCCTTTCTCTGATGAAGCAACTTTTGCAATCTCATTGTAAACCATGAGACCCAGAGTCTGGAGAAGAATGGAGAGCACAACAACTGCAAAGATGCTTGCAAGTCCAGTGTGACGTTTCCACAGTCTGTGTTTGATTTGAGGAGCCATGTCATCTGCTGGTGTGTCCCACTGTGCTCATTAAATCCCGCAGGGGGTCAACGCAACAGTTGATACGCAGGAGATTTTGGAGCATTTCATGCTTCCTCCACAGCAAGCTTTATGTAGGATGCTGACTTATTTTCCTGGGAGGACTTGCCATCCTGCCCACACTGCCAAAAGCACCCAAAGCTGGTTAATGACTGGTGATTGCTGTGCCTTGATTGGCCAGCAAACCTCAACCTGACCTGAACCTCATAGAAAATCTTGGGCAAATTGCAAGCGAAAGATGAGAGACATGAGACTGAACAAACGCAGAAGAGCTGAAAGGCCACTATTGAAGTCATCCGTGGTCCTTCCATAACACCTCAGCATGGCACAGCGATAGCTTCCAACTGCCATGCCGCATTGAAGGCAGTAATTGCTGCAAAAGGGGCCCAAACCAAGTACTGAGTACATATGCATGCTTATACTTTTCAGAGGTCCGATGTTTTATGTACAAACCTTGTTTTATTGAGTTTCACCTGTAGGTATCGTCACAGGATGTAAGCCATTACAAGTAAAACTGCCTTTTGCAATTATTACCAATGATGACTGGCATCCTTGAAATGATACCTAAAGGACTTCCTCAATATATGAAAATGTTGAATGTGTCAAACCTAAACACCCTAATTTTACAAAAAATAATTTGGTTTGGAATGGCTTATATTCTTAGATGCTACGTGAATAAGTGTTAAGGCTTGAATTATTAAATTTCCACAAGTCTTAGACTGTGAAAATTTAATAATAATAATAATAATAATAATAATAATACTAATAACAATAATAATAACAATAACAATAATAACAATAATAACAATAATAACAATANTAATAATAATAATAATAATAATAATAATAATAATAATAATAACAACAATAACAATAATAACAATAATAATAATATAATCCACCAATACATCACGCAGTCCTGAACACTTGGGAAGTGTTCGACTAGTGATTTGTGATATGAAACCCAGCATGGTTATCTCGGCTACTATGTATACTGTCATTTTTGTGTACAGCAACAACAATAACAACAACAACAATAATAATAACAATAATAATAGTAATAGATGAAAGACCTTTTCAAGAACTTGGTACCTGGAGGTCACCTAATTCTGGAAAATTAGAATATGTAAAATATTGATAAGATCTAAATATTTGCAAAAGTATACAGCACCATGAAACTATTAACATCTATGGAAATATTTTTAATTGCTACTACGTGATTTAGAATTTTGCATATATTTTGTATAATTTCTAGAATTGGCAACAGAATCATTTTTTTTTAATTTACCCAGGCTGTTTTGGCTGCCATTGTACTCGTCAACATGTTCCCATTTCTTGAAAAAATTTTGGACATCCCTTACCTGTGGGAACAAGATAAATATGATTTTGTAAGTTTTGCATGATCTATGTAACAATGCTAGAGGATAGATTAAACCAGGTAGCATGCCATTGAACAGAGCCAGTATGTCAAATACCCTGTAACTTGGAGTCAGAAGAATGAATTTGTGGCAGACTTAGGTAAGATGATAGAGGCTAAATGAACATTTTATAAAAACAGAAGTAGGAAGAAGAAAAGAAACAAAAAAAAACCTTTCAGGTGCCCCAGGTTAGATTGTGGCACCAAAGGAGAATAGGTTTTTCACTGTGTACTTTCTCCAATGATAAATATTTTAAGTATATTTCTAGAGGATACTACAATATGTGTATTAATACTTAAAAATATGTCTGAAACCTATCTAAAGATTCCAGTTTAATGGGACTGGTCTCGGCTCAATAGCCATTGGAAGACAGACCCTTGATTTTTAGGTTAGTTGTTGACATTTTTGTATTTCAGATTAGACCCATTGCATATTGGGACTTGAACACACAGTAGTTTAGTTAGACCACTGCAATATTATTGCAACACTACTCTAACCAGAATTTTTTCAAATTTTTTGGATCTCCAGCCTTAGTTGTTAGCCTTGCTTTAACAAGATAGCTCCCCAATGAGGAAGTTGATGGATCTCACACCTTGCTTCATGAGATCTACTTCCTAGTCCTATTCATCATAGCCTTGACCAAAATACTCCAGTGATACCAAAGAGCACTTTCTGACTGTCTCAGAAAGTGTCTATCAGTTCTTCCTGATCTCCTAGAAAGTGCTATCTCCAAATAAATGATTTAGAATATTAGCTATGAACAAAATGCTTTGTTCTTTTTACCACTAAGCTTTAACCTCAAAAATGACTATTGCTTATACTGAAGCTGCTGAAAATAAAATCTCAGAACCTCTTCTATCCAACACAGAAATTTTGGGAGTATTTATTGTACAGATAACACTATTCATCTGGCTAATTAGAAGGACCCTGTGCCTCTATATGAATGCTCTAGCCTCTGAGACATGCTTTTTAGTAGAGCAGACTTGCAGTGAGAAGAACTCCTTAAAGATGTGTTCCCAGTGGTGTCCATGAGACATCTTTCTTGAGAGTCACAAGACTCCCTGCCCTATCTGAATTTTTTTATATTGCTTTAATTTTTAAGAATCAGTTAATGGACATTTATTCTCATTAATATTTCTACATCTCACAACGACTCCATAAAACATCTGAATGCTGGCACAAAGCTCTGTTTAGAAATATGTTCACTTTCTGAGAAAAAAAAAATACAGTTCCAAAGCTGTGATGCTTCCAGGGAGTGGTAGAGAGGTAAAGGTGAATAAGGATAATATTTTCTTTGGACTATGCTTTGTACATTTCCTTGCCTCTTTTTAAAATATGTATATCAGTTTATTTTTCCTAATGTGATACATACTGTATACTGTTTGGATATGTCTATTTGTATTGCAGTATCATTCTTGGAATAACTTACAGTTAAACTGCAAGGGCTTTATCATACCAATGAAGTATTTTTCTTTGGGTTATGGGTATTTAATGTATGATTATTAAATTATTAATAATAATGTTATTGTTTTCATCTTTTAAAGGGAATTTGGATTGTGACCTTTCTAGCTGTCCTTTGCCTTGGTCTGGATATTGGGTTAGGAATTTCTTTGGGATTTGCCTTTTTTATAATAAGTGTCAGATCTCACAGGTATTTCTCCTATCATATTGTTGTCTTACTCCCACATGAGAAGTTCTAATATTAATGTTTTCTGATCCTTCTACAGTAAGATAACTTGAATTTTAAGAAAAATGTTTGATAATAATAATAACTTTGTAATAAAACCAAATAATCAATGAAAAATCACTTCCATCAGCAAGCAGATAATAATCTGCCATCTGTTGGAAATGTTCTAATTCGGGATCTCTTTCATCAGATGGGGTAATAATATCACTTGCCTAGTGCCATTCCTGTTCCATTTTTGTATTCAAATGATTGTAAGAGAGACCTCTTATATATGGTTTATATACTAACACACACTTCCTTAAAAATTTTGCGTGTTTGAAAACTTATTTGAAAAACTGACATTGATAGTTCAATAATATGACTTGAGAATAACTTATGTTAATACCTGATTTAGCTCTCTTACACTAGAAAGTTGAGAAGATAGTAACCTTGTTTCCCCCCCGCCCCCAAATCCTTTCTTACATTTCATGCCACTTCTAAAACCTGCTTTTCTTCTCTCTCTGCTCTGTGGCTATATAAAAAATAAATGGAATTTATACAAAATGTTATCCCAGAACTTATTATTGTATTTGCTCTAAGCTATTTTATTTTATGTTTTAAAAAACCCCATACCTTCCGAAAAGCATCCCATATATAATCCCATTTATATAAAACTAGAGCTGTAAAATCTGGACTGTGCTTGCATCTTTTCACCAAAGTTGTTAGATGGGTTGCTCTAACTGCTAGATCCTTTCTGATTTGCTCACTATCGTCAGGGCATTAGAGATGGAGCTTTTTACTTGATTAGATAATGCAAGAGACATCTGCCCCAAAATGCTGGCTTTCCCTTTGTGTTCTATAAAATGGACAAATCAGAGAACAAAGAAAAAGGGCAAAGTAAACAAAGAATAAGGAAGACTTGCCTAAGAACATCTAAGTGGGATGCTCAGACACTTCTTCAGCTGCCCTTTCTATAATGAACTCTGAACACACAAAGAAAGTTGAAACCTAAAACTTTATTCGAAGTGGTAATAAGTGACTCCTTTAACTGATGATTGCTGCCTTCCTGTACTTTCCCTATATTTTCTTTTTCCAATATGTTCCTTTTTACACCTAGAAATCTGGCTCTGTTGGTAAATAAGTAGATTTCTCATTAAAACTTAGTCCTAATGAACATCTGTGTGTTCCAAAACAGATACAGGTAGTCCTTGACTTACAATCATATCCAGAAAGCTGGTTGTAAGTTGTAAATTGACCAAAAGTAATTTTCCAGTCTTTTTTGTGATGGTTGTGGGAAGCCATCATAAAGCATTGTGAGTAGCAGTCACATCACCACACATCGGAAGGATTTTAATGCTGACCCTCTCAACATGTGATCACATTATTGGGGCATGGGCAGCACAACCGTTTATGAGGGCTGGAGATTGTTTACAGGCGATAATGCATCCATTCCATCGCTGTCAGAACTTCAAACAGTCATAAATGATCAGTTGTAAATTGAGGACTACCCACCCAATGTTTTGTTATGTTTTGTTTTTCTGGTCTTTGGGCAGGCAGTCCCAATGTACTTTTAGTTCTGTTTTTTTAGAAGCAACTCTTGGTTGAAAGAACAAAAAGTTCCTGTTTGAAAAACTAGAGTGTTGAGGCTGATTGATGGCAGCCTGTAACAAGAACTATTTATTTACTGTGGGAACTTTGGAAGATGTTTTAGTAGACCAACACTTAAGTATGAGCCAGCATATCTTGCAGCTGCCAAAAAAGCAAAGGCAACCCTAGCTTCTATCAACAGAGGGATAGTTTCAAGATCATGTGATGTGATGTTGCACCAGTGGTGTGTCGACAGAACTTGCCAGGACAGTCTTCCATGTATCTAACCCAGTTCCCAATCTCGATTCCACTCTCACTTCTACTTTGTGGCAAATTACTGTATTTGAAATAGCATGCATCACCAGGGGTACCAAGCAGTCCCATGCACTGTTGTTTGTCTACTTCTGTTGTATGATATGCAGATATTTAAAAGAAATAATTAACATCAGCAAATGCTAACAACCTAATTCAGAATAAATTGTTAACTTTCAGTGTCAGACCAACAACAAAGTATATTTCTTTTCCGCAGAAGTAAGCTTCTCTATATTGCTTCAAATGAGCTCTTTCTATTGGGTATGAAAAATAATAATATTTCCTACCCCTTCTCCATGTAGATTTAAAAGTGGGAAATATAATACAAAGGAATGTGCACTTCATCTGGATGAGTATAACATTATGTATAAACTCAATTTGTATTCATTATTGTTTCCCCTTTTTCTCTAAGAAAAATATTTCAGACATATGTCTAGGGTGAGATAGGTTGGAAAATTTTGATCCATTGGTTTTATTATATTTCTAAGGAGAAAGTAGATCCAATATATATACCCTTGTTTCAGAATGAAGATGGTGATGTTGGGTCAGATTCCAAATACCAATATTTATCGCAGTTTCTCTGACTACAGTGAGGTAAGAGGGAGATAAAATGTATTCTTTTTTTGCTATAATCATTTTCCGTTACACCATACCAACAGCTGACAGGTCCAGATAAATTAATTTTAGAAATGATTGTGTCAGGCTCACCCTGTGAGACAGTGATGAGCATTATTAGAAACTATTTTTACCTGCATTTCATGAAATGATACACATAATAGTAGTTGACTGCCTCTGAGTGAGAAGGAAGAGTAGCTTAGAATTTACTATACCCAGGTGCATTGTAAACCTTTTGTACGATTTGAAGTCAAGACTCTTATCTCCAAAGCTCCTAATGTTCACTTATGACAGATGTTTGTGTATATTCTCTGCATTCCAGCTCTGCTATTCATGTAAGTCCATCAAGTTAAGTTGAGATTTTGTAGCCACTAACTGAGGCCTGACTCCTATTTTGTTAGGACATTATATGTAATTATCAGGATTATGATTGTCAAACAAGTATCACTTTTCATAAAGCAAAATCATTGGCATCCTGACTACCATACTGAAAAACATAACAGACTATAATTAATGATTGTAATGTGCACAACTTTCCATCAACTTCTTAACCTAATATCAGCCATGAAAATATATTTTATTAATATCAATTTATGCATTGTCTAAATGCTGTTTTATGTGCCTAAAAGTACCTGGTACTAGATTATGTTAAAAGTGAAAATTGATTTCTATACAAACTGCCATCTCAAGGCTCAAGGTTGATCATCCTTCCATCCTTCCAAGGTCAGTAAAATGAGGAGCCAGATTGTTGGGGGCAATAGACTGACTTTGTAAACCACTTAGAGAGGGCTGTAAAGCACTCTGAAGTGGCATATAAGTGCTATTGCTATTTCATTAGCAAATTATTGCAAGAAAACTGCTAAAATAGTTACGTGCTTAAAACTTAAAATACCTTTTTAGATACTTGTTAAAACATTACCTTTCTGTAATAAAATCCTGCTAGAGGATTTCTAGAGTCAGTACTTCATAGTTTCGTTGTTGTTTTGTCCCTAGCAGGGACAAGAGAGTTTGTGTCTCTGTGCATTTGTGTGGATTGTGTATGGATGCACCCATCTTTAGCCAAATTATCCTCTTGTACCTGCAAGAAGGAGATAATAGCATGATGCTTTGGGGAAATCCATTATGTTCAATAATCAGATATAATGGTTTGAGAACATACACTCTTGATTGGAATTCCAAAAAATTCCATACCATGTGGTAACATTTTGAAAAGGCTCCACATCTAAAGAGGTTTATTTTGTTTGCTTTTTAGGCCATAGAAATTCAGGGTGTGAAAATATTCCAGTGCTGTGCTTCTATCTCATTTGCAAATATGAAACATTTCAAAAAGTACATTTTGAAAAAGGTAAATTATCCTCTCCCAATAAAGTAGTTTAGAAGCTATGCACATCTAAAAACTGAAGTCTAACCTTCTTTCTGTTTCAGATGAATATGAAGGCAGTGCCTCTGGATGAAAATGAGATGCGAGCCTTGATCTCAGTCAGTATGTCCAGTGTTAAAGGACAGAGCAAAGACTTTAACTGCGCCTGTATTTGTGACCCACCTGAGCCGATACCCAGGGTCAGATGAATTTCTTTCATTATGAATTTCTTTTATTATCTGTGTGTGCCTGCACATGTTTCAGTGGTGAGATTCAAAAATTTTTACTACCGGTTCTGTGGGCATGGCATGGCTTGGTGAACATGGCTTGGTGGGCATGATGGGAAGGATACTGTAAAATCTCCATTCCCTCCCTACTCCTGGAGGAAGGTTACTGCAAAATCCTCATTCCTTCCCCACTAACTTGCTTTCCAGCTCCTTCTCCTTTTGCAGGGCAACAAAAGAAGATCCAGCTGATCAGCTGGCACTCGGGATGCAGAGAATAGATGGGGACGGGGCCAGCCAGAGGTGGTATTCGCCAGTTCTCTGAACTACTCAAATTTTCTGCTACCGGAAACTGGTCAGAACCTGCTGAATACTACCTTTGACATGTTTACTCAAAACTTTTCTTGTTCTTAGACAAACAACACTTAGGAAAATGTTTTCCACTTTTTTACACTGACAGCCTTACATTTACAGCAATAGGCTATAAAACATTTGTTTTCTTTATTTATTAATCAAATGTGTATAGCAGCTCATGTCACAAAAAGTGACTGTGGGAGATATATAACTCTCAAATAAAACAAATATAAAAAAAGAGGTGTAAAAAGTGTAACAATCCATATTAAAAGATAAATATTATGAAAGCAAATATACAAACTTCAAACAGAGTGGATAAAAATGGTCATCTTAGCGATAGAGCCATCTAACCATATCTCCATTTCCCTGGTACCCTAAGCCTAATAACATAACCAGGTCTTTAGAGACTTATAGAATGTCAAAAAGAATAGAGCTAATCTAATTTAATATTGGAGAGAACAACCATAAGGTGAGTGCAACAGCAGGGAAGGCTCATCTCCTGGGACTCACTAAATGTAGGTCTCTAGCTGATGTGGGGGTGAAATTAAACCACCTCAGCCCATCTCTGGAGAGGTAGTAGGGACGATTTGAAGTGGTAAAAAATTGCCCCTGGTTGCTATTACTGTTATACCAAGTATACCAAGCCATGCCCACAGAGCCAATAAGGGAAAATTTTGAATTTTACCCCTGAACTGATGAGTAGTCCTTCTCTGCCAGGTCTAATGGGGTAGGCAGATGTAACTGGGGAGATGTAGTTCCTCAGATAGTCCAGTCCCATGCCATGAAGGGCTTTAAAGTTTAAAACTAGCACCTTCATTTGGATCTGGAAGCAAACTGGCAACTAATGCTGCTCATGAGACAGAGGTATGAGATGTGCTATTCTAGGAGTGCAATAATTGTCCTTGACACTTCATTCTATACCAACTGAAGCTTTTGGATACTCTTCAAAGGCAGTCCCATATAGAGTACACTGCAGTAACCCAATCTGGAAATGACTAGCCCATGAATAACTTTAAGCAGTTGAATGAGCAGGTGAAGTCTGACATCTGTAAGCAGGGCCTGCCAATTCACAAATGGTGCACAAGATGATGTAATATAAACCAGGTTGGCTCTTTTATCGACATTCAAATCATGGATGAGGGAGGCCTTATTACAGACTAACCTGGTACCAGTAGCTGGAGGCCAGGACCACTGACAGTCCACTAGTAGGGCATTAGGATTGAGATCAAAGACCTGAATGGCAGAATTTAGCCTCCATAGAATAATTTATACATTGCCTAAAGTGTGGTTTTGCTGCTGAACTCCAAAATAAATCTACTCACTTTACCATGGTATGGTATGTGGAATGTGAAAGGAAGGTCATAACTCTAGACACCTGGCAGGGAAGGACCAGCAGGCAGAATGCCTCCCCTGCCACTTCTAATAATTATTTCCCAGAAGAATGGAATTGGTATGGATCACACAATGGCTCCTGTAAATTTTTTCTCCAATGAGGAACATGGCAGAGGACTGGAAAGATTTCATATAATCCTTAATCCTTCCTATCTTATCCCTTACCATTCCACATTTTTCTTGGTGATAAGGAAGCAAGAAGAAATTCTGATATTAGATTTTCTCCCAAAAATTAAGACCCCTTTTCCAATATCTAAGAGAGAACTCTTATTAAGTGAAATGACAAATATGACATTAAATTTATGTCATAAGCCCAATGTTTAAGTATATGAAAATGA
This sequence comes from Laticauda laticaudata, assembly GCA_004320025.1. Taxonomy (NCBI): domain Eukaryota; kingdom Metazoa; phylum Chordata; class Lepidosauria; order Squamata; family Elapidae; genus Laticauda; species Laticauda laticaudata. The sequence goes on from BHFT01060761.1 coordinate 18,525, forward strand.
TGAGTCTCTAAAGAACAATAGGAAGTACTTCATAATTTTCAGTGGCACCCCCATTTTGTTCTGGAATCTCTTATCTCTCTTAAATTCTAGATACCCTATAGAGAGAAACTTCTAAAGCGAGTTCCTATTGCTAATGAAACATTCTCTGCTTCTTCTTTGGCCTTGGTACGTTGGACAAGAAACCCTTCTGATGTTCAATACTCCCAATCTCCACCAAGAGAAAGGCCATACAGCTATGCAAAGAGAAAGGAAGATCTGGATAAAATGTGGTTTTCATCAGACCGTCGTTTAACAAGGTCTACAACTCAGTTGTATACACTTGACTCAGAGTATGCAATGCATAGGATTCACACTATTGTTTTAGACTTTAGCATGGTGCACTTTGTTGATTTACAAGCTTCTTGTTTATTACGGGAGGTAAGTCTCTTGTATTGTTTTAGAATTGTATTAATCTAAAATTTTGATTTAGTATATGTACATCATCATCTCCTTTTTTGACCCCATAATCCCTTGCGGGGTGAAGTCTGGGCAATTGAATGGAGCAGAGCGGTGGTGGGATTCAAAAACTTTTACCACTGGTTCGGTGGGCGTGGCTTGGTAGGCACGGTTTGCATGCGTGCACACACTTTGCATCCACGTGCGCCCCAAACACACACCTTGCGCAAGCACAGAGGCATTTGTGCAGGCACAAAGGTGTTCCAACTCACCTCCTGCGAGCCTGCACTCTTCCGGTTGCTTCAGCAGCTGCCGTACAGCACTCTTCTGTGCCGCGCAAAGCAGCTGCGCTTCAAAAGCAGAAGATAAAGGTGAGTATGGGAGCCTGGGCAGGCAGGCGGGCCCAGCAGCGAGAGAGAACCAGTTTGGTCTCCGCTGCTCATTGCTGCGACCGGCTCGGCAAAACCAGGCTGAACCGGTAGCATACCACCACTGGAGCAGAGTGTTTATTGGCCAGGTGGCCTTCCTGTCGCCAATGCAGGATTTCATTCAGCAGATAAATTCTCATTCTTCCCAGAGAGAAATACGTGCCTCTATCTAGAATCATACGCACAGCCTCCTAGTTGTGAGGCAAGAGATCTACCTCTAGGCCACCAAACCACTCATTGATTTAGTGTATGTATGTAAGTATGTATATATGTATGTATGTATTAATTATGTGATAGACTGTTTGGAATTTATAAGTGGATATCTAATAGGCAAGATCAACTACAAGCAAGAACCTCAAGACTTCATAAGGGGCTCAAGGCTTAGCTCTGCCAGTTGGCTTGGGGCCCCAATGGGAGAACAGCACAGTGGAGGTGGTTGATCAAGTAATAACAGATCCCACCTCCCTCCACACTATTCACAACCATCCCATGTGTCATCTGATTTTAATATTTAATATATGACTGTTAGCCACCCAGAGTTCCTCTGTGATAAGATGGTGTGGCCAATAAATTTTATAATAAAATAAATAAATAAATGCAAGCAGCACAATCAAATATAATTAGTATATTTATTTTATTATTTATTAGTATATTTATTTTCATCTATATATTATTTTCCTAGTATTAAAAAGATGTTCCATCTACTTATATTTAGCCATCCAGATTTGAAGGTTTCTTTTTAAAAATATGTGGTCTAATGGTTAGCTAAATATGCATTCAGTGTTTTGAAATAATGTATTATGAATCTCAGTTAAAACAGAGTTGAAGAAACTGGATGAATAATGTGGTTTTCCAGATATATACAAAATTGATATTTTCCCGAAACCTTGTGACATCTAATTTATAGCATAACGTTTTAAAGAACACACATTTTGAAATGCTGCAGGTAGTCTGGTGATACTGATCATGTAATTTGATTATAAAATAAATAACAAGAGAAGCATGAAAGGATTGGTTTATTTTTTTCTACCAAACAGAAGCCCCACAGTGGAATGAATTCTCATGTTTAGATATCATACAGAGTATAAAATTCTGACAGAAATATCCATGTCAGCATCTGATACAAAATGTGATACATTTTATGCAGGAAGCATTCGGTACAGTCTGTCCAAATATGAGTACAGTTGTGTACCTAATGCATAATTTGATTAGCTAGTCCCAGATGCATCTATATTGATTTCTTTTTGATTCGAAAAATATATGACCTTGATTGGGTCTTATCTACCTCAGTGAACAAGACACTAGAATCAGGACACTATGCTTTGGTTAATCCACCAACAGTATCAGTAACCCAATGCACTGCAGAAATCAAACACAGGAACATCCAATTCCTTCTATTATCTAGACTGGTTATGAAGCCAGTCACCTAGGCCACACAGATCTGCCTCATGTTTTCATGAAAAATAGATTTTCTTTTTAAAGTCGTACTGTCAACTTGTAAAGAATTCCTATTGTCTGTTTGTTAATGTTAAATAATGTTAAATAAACATATTCAGCACTTCACCCACACACTACTTCTATTTGAATTGTCAGAAGATTTGGATATTTGGTAATCAACTGTTGTATATTACTATCAATAAATGTTAATGATTTAATATGAGGGGTTGGTCTGTTATTATGAGATAAGATATCCTGAGATATATTTGCCAAGTGAACTAAGTTATAGCAAAAACATATTTGCCTTAGATATGGAAGATACATGCATTGTTTCTGGACATTTCTTACATGACGTTGTTTATCAAAGAGGTATAAGAATTTATATAACTCTCCCAAGTATAAAGGGCATAACTAAACTTCACCAGATTTTTGTGCTGATAATCTGCAAAAGAAAATGTGATTCACCACAATAGAAATACACTTAGCTATCCAAATCCTAGCCATAGGGCTATGCTGGTTTGTAATTATAGCAGTGATTGTAGCAGAATCTGGTCCCTATGTAGCATCTTGAAGAAGCTCTTTTATTGAACTGTTTCAATCTCTGAAAGTGAAATTATTACTAATTATCACATATTGGCTTCCTTTATAGCTCTGTCATGTCTTTCAGAACATTGGAATCTCAGTCCTAATCGCTGCTTGTCATCGTGAGTATAGACATAGTAATTATCTATATGCAACAATTGTGGACTATAGCATGAACCATAAAATAATAAAGCTTTCTTTTTAAAAAAAAAATCATACAACCGCATGTAATATTTCTGCCTTTTTATCTCACAGCCACTGTGATAAAAACTTTTGAAAAGCATGATTTCTTTGACCAATGTGTTACTAAAGCCCGGTTCTTTCCTACTCTGCATGATGCAATACTCTTTGCTGTGGAGCCAAGCCTATTGGAAGAGATGGTTCCAATGGAAACCCAAAATGCAGCTCCTGAGGACGTGATGGCAGAAATGCAATTAGATGATGAACAGGTATACTTCAGTGAAGGTTCATGATAAATGTACCAACATGATTACCACTGGAAAGCCTTTGTTTCAGCCAATGAAATATTGCTGTATTATAATTACAAGGGGCATTCCAAAGTACTCCCAGCAAAGATGATTTGCAATTCTTTTTAGTTCATCCCTAGGATTCTGCTGAGCGCTTATATTGTTCTGCTACATGCTTCATGATTCAGATTTCTTCCTTATCATTGACATAATCTTTTTCAAAGTTCTCTCTATCCCTAGATTAAATATGTCAGTGATGATTATTATAGTGCTTATCCTCCAGCTGCCAGTCCAGCATGACACTCCACTGTGTTCCTAGGAAAAACACAATGCGCCTAAGAAAAGCCAATAAAAATTCTCCAACCAGAATCTTCCATGATTTCACCCCAGCTCAGATGCTCCCTGTTCAGCTAAATGTACAGAGCAGGATTGCTTGTGCTGATTCTGTCGATCTGCCAATTTTGCCAGCCTCAATCAGAGGGTTGCACATTCAAGGAAACACTTATGCAGCAAAGAGACATCCATGTATAGTATACAATCCTGATCATTTAATACTTCTAAAGCAGAGGTCCACAACCTCCAGGCCATAAACCGGTTCCAGTCTGTGGCCTGTTAGAAACTGGGCCACACAGCTGGAGGTGAGCAATGGGCAAGTGAATGAAACTGAAACCGTTCCCTTCTCCCAGTCCATGTAAAAATGGTCTTCCATGAAATGGGTTCCTGGTGCCAAAAAGGTTGGAGGCTACTGTGTAGAGCATCTACATGAATACAGCTAAATAGTTTCTCTTTATAGCTGCTGTGCTGAAGTGAAAACATTGAGGATGAGGGCAAGAAGGAACATTACTGTGCTGTGATACATATATTGCAAAGTATTGCCTTTCCCACTTTTCCAATTTTATCTATGTACAGAGCAAACACAGGATTCATAGTGCATGGGAGTAGCAAAGGAGAAACTTTTCATGTAAATATCTGTGGAAGTCATCTGGGTCATGGCTGTCCAAAAGGTGCTTTTTCAAGAGGCAACTGGATTTCCTGGTTTTTATTTGAAGACATTTTGCTTCTCATCCAAGAAGCTGCTTCTGTTCTGACTGGATGGTGGTCAGAGCTGAAGAAACTTCTTAGATGAGAAGCGAAATGTCTTTAAAGAAAAATTAAAAAGTCCAGCTGTCTCTTGAAAAAGCACCTTGGGGACTTTTCATGTAAACTTTCTCAAGCATAATCAAACCATTGGCTTCATACTTTTCCTCATAGTGATGGCCTTCTAGTTCAGCTTAAGGCTTTGATATTTATTTTTAAATAACTAAGAACACAGATTGCCACTTTGGGTTAAATGAATAGTGTCCTTCCCTTTAAATGTTGGTTTCTGTCTTAACTAGATTGAACTAATTATTTTAACTTTGCTAAATTAATCCTTTATTTTTCTGGAATCATGGCAAAGGCTCTTTTGTAATTTGCATATGTAAGATGCTGGTAATATTCAGTTTGGTGGATAAGAAAAATGGATATGTGAGACTGTATGCATGCATATGTGAGGATTTCTGTATATGTAGGCATTATATATTTGTGTAACAGATAACAGATAATCAGAGTTGGAAGGGACCTTGTAGGTCATCTAGTCCAACCCCTCACCCAAGCGGGAGACCCTACACCATTTCTGACAAATGGCAGTCCAGCTTCTTCTTGAAAGTCTCAAGTGATGATGCTCCGACAACCTCCGAGGGCAAGCTGTTCCATTGGTTGATTGTTTTCACTCTCAGAAAGTTTCTCCTTATTTCCAGGTTAAACCTCTCCTTGTTCAGTTTTCCTCCATTATTCCTTGTCTGGCCTACAGGCGCTTTAGAAAACAGCTTGACCCCTTCCTCTCTGTGGGCAGCTCCTCAAATATTGGAAGACTGCTATCATGTCTCCCCTCGTCCTTCTCTTCACTAGACTAACCATGCCCAGTTCCTGTAACCTTTCTTCATTTGTGTACATTTTAGGACATAAGAAGTTACCACTCTGGGAGAAGTAAGCGATCGGAGAGGACTCAGCCATCCATTGGAATCAGAGATGCCCCCACACCCAAAACTGTTCAAAGTGAAACCTACATTGAGGAGCCCATATCTGATCTTTTCCGCACGTTTTCTCTCCAGAGTGACTTAGAGGGTACGTCTCATCACCCTATTGAAACATCTCGCCTTGAGGACAATGAAGATGATCAAGAATGGGAAGGAAAGTGGAATTATTCCAGAGATATGTAAATTATGAGATCTATTCAAATTAGCTAAATAAACAATAGCAAAAATATAACACAGTTAATCTGGACTATGTCCCCTGGGAGTAATATCCTAGGTTAAATGGTTAGCTCCTTTTTTGTTGATATTATTGCAAAATGATGCAACATTCATATAACCAATAAATTCATTGAGAAAATATATATTTTCTTTTAAAAGAACATTTTGATTAGGCAATGAAATGTACTATAAAGCTGTAAATATGAAAATAATTTTTGTTAATTTATTAATTCCCAGGGGTTTCTTTTTACTGTGTAGGTTTTCTAGCTTCCCAAAAGAAATTTCTTACTTAACTGCATATGGTTTGAAGTTTTAATACTTTAAATAATACATTTTGAATGAATAAATGCTGCCATATTTTAGATTCCAAGTTTAAATTTCTGGTGTCTGATAAGCAAATTTGATTATTCTCCAAAGCACTACAGTTAGGTCAGCTTAAAGGAATATTACATTTTACTTTCAGATTCAGATAAGTATGCATAATACCTATTTAACACTTTCCAAAGTTATTGCAAAATGTTATGTGAGCACCTTATAAGCACATGTTTAGCATTCTTTGGAACGTGACTAGTATTGTGCTATACAGAACGTTGATTGAACTGGGAAAGAGCTGTGTTCTTCCATGTGTGTATTGCTGTTAAGAATAAAAACATTATCCTGCTGGATTGGACCATCGATCCACTTACTGTTCTTATATTGGCCAATCAACTGTACAAGGAAGTCCACTGACTCACTGAAGACATTACAGATTTTCTGCTGCTTCAGCAAACAAAGGAACTCACACAGCTAAAACTTTACTGTTTTTATTACTTTGGTGATAGAAGGCAGTGTAGTGTGGCTAACTCTACAGTCCAACTCTAAAGCTACCCACAAAATTCCTTCCTGGTGCTGCTAACTGCAGGAAAAAAAAATAGATTTGCTGTTGGCACTGCCATTACCTTGCAGTGCTAGACAAGACTGAAGTTCACATGTTATCAGTTATTCCCTCCTGCTTCATTCCAGGCTTTTATTGGACATGGTTTAGTGCTCTTCCAGAAAAATGCTATATGTGATCAGAAATAACAGAATCAACACAAGCACAAATAACAAAACTGAGGGTAAGACAACTTGACTGATCATTGAATACATTCCATGCACCAATATACAATCACCCAACCCTGATCTACATATTTTAGGGGTCTTGATTATTGTTTTCTACGAGTAGATAACAGTTGGAGTGAGAGAAAGCAAAGCCAGGACAAGCCACCAATCAATTTCCTTTGGTTTCACATTAAAATGGTCAGGCCAGCATCAATCACTAGCACTGTGACTGTATTAGGATAAGGTATGGTCACTGGAACAAAATGTAATACTGACATACTCTTCTGCTGGCTTATGGTTTGAGAAATAACTTTGCAATGTGAATTTGGAGATTTGTGAAAGCCAATTATATAAAATATGAATTTTTATTTATGTGTGATTCTAGATAATTGCTTATTTACTAATCCATGGTTAATTAAGCTATGGCTTAGGGTATTATATGAACTAGGCTCTGCTGAATATAAAGGTGACAATTCTTTTATTGCACATATCATATCCCATTTTCTGCATCTCAATTAAAATGAAAAATATATGAAACAATATGAAAACTACCAGTATTTAAGAAATAATTCCTGTAGGACATTGGCTAGTATTTAATACATTTGGCTAGTATATAATACACTTAGTATTATACTTTTGGAGAACCATACAAGGATTATATATCTAGTAATTCCTTGTTGAGAGTTTATTGAACATCACAGGTGTATTTCAAAGCTTTCTGAAAGCACATTTAACAAAATACAGTAAATGATTTCTGTCTCATATTTTATTATGTTATGATTGTTGTATGCATTACCTGACAACTGTGCCTGTAGGATTATTCCAGGGGTATCATTCATTCTTTCAGTTTAACATGAGAAACACTGCCAAGATTTTTAAACACATTTCTTAAAAAGAGTATTTAATGGACCATTGTCACTTATTTACTTTTTAATGGTAGATTTTTTTCTGTCCATGGAAGCTCACAAACTCAATTTTATGAGAACCACTTTTTATTATTGTTCAATCATTGAAAATTTCCAAGTCTTCACAGTGTTAGAAACAGAGTTGGTCCCTTTCCAAATAAAGTTATTTAATTTTAGTAACATTGCTATGGAAGAAAAGTGTGGATGATTTTATACAACAATTAAAGTTATATTTATATAAATCAGTGCTTCTCTAAGGCATCTTTTCAGTGCTATTTGGGAGTAAAAACAACTACTAAATGGTATGGATTCAACAGTCTTTCTTCATTCATAAAAAAGAACCTTTGATTCAAATAATGGGATAGATTATTTTTATCAATTCATCCTTATTAGCAACTCCTGTCCACATATCACATATGTCATTATGGATATCTCACAATCTCCTATAGCAAATCACAATTACAAAAGGAATTAGAAAACTACAATACTAATATACTTCTGGAGCAACCTAAAGTTGAATGAAACTCCATACACACATTCTTGAGAAGTTCTTATTTTCAGGAATACATGGGTGAGTGAAATTTTCAGTAACTTTATGTGGATGCATACAGGTAGTTCTTGACTTATTTGAATCTAAAATTTCTGTTGTTAAGTGAGACAATTGTTAAGTGAGTTTTATCCTATCTTATGATCTTTCTTGCCACAGTTGTTAAATGAATCACTGCAGTTAAGTTAGTAACACAGTTGTTAAGTGAATCTGGCTTCCCTATTGACTGTGCTTGCCAGAGGGTCATAAAAGGTGATTACATGATCCCGGGATACTGCAACCATCTGTGATGACCCGGGGTGTGGCACAAAGGCAACACAGTTAAATAAGCAAGGAGACTCCCTTTATTATCTCCAGCTTTGCCCCCAATGTCCAGGTTAACTTCGGCTGGAGAAAACCTGTCTCAGGAACAGTCTTTAAGTGGAGAACAACTTGCTATACACAGCTTCCCTTTTTAACGTTGTGTTCCCAGCTGCAGCTAATGAAGGGAATCAGGACCCTTTCCATAAGCCATACAACTAACATTGCTTCCTTCGCCATTCCTCCCTGTGTGTCCTAGGATGAAGGGGAGGTGGACCTGGGTCTTCCTCTGAATTCCCTCTGCCTTGCTCTACCTCTCCCCTGCTCTGCCCAGCCAGACTTTGCCCTTCCCCAGTTTCTTCCACAGCNTTCCCTCTGCCTTGCTCTACCTCTCCCCTGCTCTGCCCAGCCAGACTTTGCCCTTCCCCAGTTTCTTCCACAGCCAAAAGAGCCACATTCCCACTCCCTGTCAGCTGCTCTGGCCTCCCCCTCTGAATCAGATTCTAACAGGGGCATGACATCATAAATAAGTCAGTTGCCAAACATCAGAATACTGATTAGGTGACCATGGGGATGCTACAACGGTCATAAGGGTGAAAACTGGCTATAAATTACTTTTTTCACTAGCATTGTAACTGTGAACAGTCAGTAAATGAACTCTTGTATGTCAAGGACTAGCTATACTATATTTTTCTAGCATAATCATTGCTTTTATGTTGCTACCAGGCTAAGATTAAGTTTTTCTGTTCCGGCTTCTGTTGCATAAATAATTCTCAAGATAATGTAGATTATCATTATCATTATGAACATTATCATTGTTCATGATCGTAATATGTTCATGATAAATCTTACCATCAATAACTTTACAGTACTCCTTGACTAACAACCATTCGTTTAGTGACTTGTTCAAAGTTACAACAGCACTGAAAAAAATGACTTTTGACTGGTTTCACACTTACGACTGTTTCAGCATCCCCATGGTCACATGAGCATGACTGCTGGAATCTATTTATGATGGTTGCAATGTTAGGGTGTCATGTGATCACCATCTGTAACTTCCCAGCTGGCTTCCCACAAAAGCACCTCAATGGGGAAAACCAGATTTACCTAATAACCATGATTCACTTAATGACTGCAATGATTCATTTAACAATTGTGGCAAAAGGTCATAAAATGGAGCACAACTCACTTAACAACTGTCTTGCTTAGCAACTGAAATTTTGGGTTCCATTGCAGTCATAAGTCGAGGAGTAACTGTAGAGAATTCTGTCTGAACTGAATTTTGCTGCCTAGAAATCCTCCATAGATAGCATTTCATCTCACTAAAATCAATAAGTGACTTGTAAGCAAAAAAAAAACCCTGGCCTTTCACTTTCCTTTTGGGTATTAGTTTCTGTATGATTACTTAGAAAAGGTACTATGCAAGAAACAAATACTTATATTTATGGAATGGAAGGTAGCTCAGGTAATCTAAATGTATTTATCTGTGAGCAATATGAAGACCTACAACAATGATCCAAAAACAAATAGAAAAATGTGTGTTTTAAAAAAATAATCAGAGTTCCATTTTTTTCTTCAGAATGAGTTGCCTCACAAGTTCGATGATGTAAGGTTTTATTTCCTCAACAGTGACAGTAGAGTCCCAAGCATTTACCGCTTTCCCATCTGGATCTACCAGATATTTCCAGAAGTTCCAAGTTGGCTCTTTTCCAGTGGATTCTACATAAAAAAGTTTAAATATCAGAGATTTGAATCATCTATAATTTGCATATTTGCAACCTTAAAATACATGTAAGATTAAAGAAGAAATGTGATTATCCAAAGGAAAACTAATATTAAATATTATAGAAATAAAGATTAACCCAGATCTTATAAGAGTTCATTTTGGTTTGGAAGAAAAAAGTGCTTAATGCTCAAATGCTTCAACAAAATGGATCATTTTGGCAAAAAGAACCTTACAACTGCATTGATCACACATTTAATTATTTTTTAAATTAAAATCATTTTGTTTCCAATTGGTAATCTTTAGATATATTGGATTACAATTTCCACCATCACTAGCAAACATGACCAATAGGCATATTTTTCTTTCATCCCTTATCCCTTTTCTCTATTTCTCTCCCCTGCACCTCGTTTTTTTAATTTTCTTTTTCTCTTCTCTCTGTCTCTGTCTCTCTCTCTCTCTCTCTCTCATATTAAAGCAATAACAAATGCTTTGAAAAAGATTTGTGCTTGCTATAGTTTTTTCAAGGCACATTATATTGAGTTACATGCAATTATTGAATATGGTAACTATGAGGTAAAGTATAAGATAACTAAATTTTGCTGAAATCCTCCTTAAAGTAGTAATCAAAACAAATCAAAACATCAATTTATTTTACTATATAAAATTAAAAGCAAAGAAATTATTGTTGAATTCATGGTAATCCCTGAATCTCTCAAAAGTAAGCTATCACTGATAACGATCATAAACCTATGAAAAGTCTTGTAAAAGTCTACAATTTACAGGGAATAACAATAAAGTTAGTATTTTCAGCTGTTTCAACCTATTTTAACACTTACCAATTAAAAATTTAAAGGCTGGATTTGCCCCGATGCCCTTCACTGCTATCTTGCTGAACATAGGAAATGTAACGCTATATGTTTGTTGGACAAACCTCTCAATTTCATTATTACTGTTGGGTTCTTGCTGTCCAAACTGATTGCAGGGAAATGCTAGCACATTAAAATGATAAGAACCAATCTCTCTCTGCAACTGTTGTAAGGCTTTGTAGTGACTGTCGGTATACCCACATTCACTTGCAACATTGACAACTAATGATACCTAATGGAAGGAATAACAAAAGTACAAGTTATAATACATCCTGCGTTCTACTTTCAGAAGTATAGCATGCTTTACTTCCCATCTATCCCATTTTCAGAAATGGAGCATTTTGAGAAGAATATTTTGCTCTTAGACTTTGCTTTCAAAATTAATATAATACATATATGGGTAGACAGTTGGTGCAGTGGTCAAGGCATCAATTAGAAACCAGGAGACCATGACTTTAAATTGCACCTTAGGCACAAAGCCAGCTGGGTGACCTTGGGCCAGTTACTTTCTCTCAGCCCTAAGGAGACAATGGCAAACCACTTCTGAAAAACCTTGCCAAGAAAACTGCATGAACTTGTCCAGGCAGTCTCAGATACAATTGAACAGAAGAAAAAATAATAATACACACACACTGATGAAGTAAATAACTAAATTCTTTTGAGACCCATGTCAATTTGAAATTAGGTATGTTTGCAATTATTTTTCCCCTCTCTTCACTAATAGAACACATTAGCCATTGATCTGTGGACAAATGTCTTATAAAATGTGCAGTCATCTGATAAACCTTTTACTGTACAATCCAGTTTTATTCTTGAAGTTAAGCTGAGGATACCTGTATGGAAATCAGAGGCATTGGTGGAGGAGAGAAAAAATATTACTGCCTTGCCTCCTTGAATGTGGAAGTGATAGAAATAGATTACACATATGCATAAGAGGGGCAGGGTTTTACATGCTTGTGATTGCCATCTTGATATTTTTTGACCTTTCATGGATGCCCATGATTTGTTGTGATTACATTTTGGTGTATTGGTCATAAATTTTTAAATAAATAAATAGGGCAACAGTGAAAAAAGGTTGCAAATTGTTCAAAATTCTGTAATATGTAGGCAATGAAGAATCATATCTGAGTGGATAATAACAAAATAAAGAGTTGGAAGGGACTTTGGAAGACTTCTAGTCCAACCTTCCTTGCTCAAGTAGGAAACTCTATACCATTTCAGGAAATGTTTGTCCAATCTGTTCTTAAAAATCTCTAGCGTTGCAGCACCCACAACATCTGGAAAAAAACTCATTTCACTAATTAATTGTTCTAACTGCCAGGAAATTTACTAATTTAACAACTACAGCGATTCATTTATTAGCTGTGGCAAGAAAAGTCATAAAATGAAGTGACATTCACTTAATGAATGTTTCATTTAGCAACAGAGATGTTGGGCTCAATTGTGGTCATTAAATCAAGGACTACCTGGATTAGGAAGGTTGCTGTATGGCTAACCAGAGCTTGTTAAGGACCAGCTACTGTACTGGATGATAAATATGGAAAATCTACACTTTAATAAGCTATCAAATTTTGAATGTAGAATTGTCTCTATATTTTAATTCTTTTCTTTTAATCTGAGAAAGACAACAACGGTGCTGACTAGAAATAATGGGATTTGTCATGCTATGATTCCTTGAGAATACTAGATTGTGAGGAGCTTAGCCCTTACATATAAGGTAACAGCTGAGAATCAAACTGTTACAAATACAGTACGTTCAACTCAGGAAAACTGAATGTGAATCACGTTTGCCATCTAGTGGACCCTATAACTCCTCCTGCATTTTACTTCCAACATCTTGGAAGTGCTACATTAAATGTGTGCATCAAAACAAGTTCAAAATGAAACAAAATACTATAAGAGTAGCTTTTGGAGAGATGTGGAGTATGTAAGTTAGATAGATAGAGTACTAGACATGCATCGTAGCACTATATAAGTACTATACTATATATGCATAGCGTATGGTCAGAATGTATTTATTTTCCATCTTTATTAATTTTATAAATAAGGTGGCAAAGATATCCAACACACTTTCCTCCTCCTATTTTCCCCACAACAACCCTGAGAAGTGAGTTGGGCTGAGACTGACTAGTCCAAGGTCGCTAACCTGGTTTTCATGGCCAAGGTAAGATTTGAACTTTGTCTCTCACTTTCTAGCTTGATGTCTTAACCACTAGCTCAAACTGGCTATATTACCAAGCATTCGGATCACTTGAATTATCTCTGTAGAACTATGGAAGAAATTATCAGAGCATATAATATTGGGAAATATAGGAGCTGGTATCATAAAAAGGACAAGATATGGAAATCTATCTTGGAAGTAGCTTTGAAATGATGACACACAGACACAAACACTTTTAAGCATACTTTTGAATATTTGTTTATTTTTATTTTTCACATTTTTTTTGAACCACTGATCTCTTTCAGAGATGGTTTCATTGGGCAATTGCTGATTTTACTAATGACTTTATGAAAAATTGATAATTTTGGCATAATTTTTATATTTCTTTATGGAAGAAAAAATGGAATAACTATATTAATACTAGAAAGCCTCTTTCTGGGAGGCTTAGCCAAGTACTTTGCAGTTCAGTGGGTAACTTGTAGGTCTTGTGAGGATAAAACTAAAACTTTGCAGTTCAGTGGGAAACTTGTAGGTCTTGTGAGGATAAAACTAAGGATTGACTGTGTTAATGTTACTTTGCACACTTTAGAAGAAATACTGTATGCGATATAACAAATTCATGACAAGTGTTTGTAAATGTTATCCTCCTGGACAGTGAGAAATGTAAAAAGTATAATGGCATAAATTAAATATTCTAAAGAAGTCTATTAAAGTACACATAACCTTTGTTGACAATGAAAATACTTTAGGTTGATCCTAAAAGGCTTCAAGACAGAGTAAACAAACTAGCAGTTAATACCCTACAGACTATTTGCTAAATAAAAGAGCAATGCAGACCCTGGAAATATATTCAGATGTGGGAATATGTCTATAGCTACAAAGATTAGATCAATGGTTTTCCTTTTGACAATATGGAAGAACAACACTGAAGAAGAAAGATAGAAAAAGTGTTGATATATTTGAATTGGAGTTGGAGAAGACTCCTGAGAATATATTTACACTATTTACACATACAGTTCTCCTGTTGTGGGAAAGATAAGAGGAGGAAGGAGCATAAGATACAGTGCATTCACTGCCTTGAGTTGTTTATAAAACTAACAGAGTATAAATAAAATAAAAATATGCTATACTGCTCAGCTGAGACCAACCAAGATCATTCATTTTACTACCTAGCCAGACAAAGAAATCTACTAGGGAACTGATAAAATAAAAATTGTTGAAATGATAAATAGGAAAATACTTTGGAATATATTTGGAAAGTAGTGAATCCTGTCCCAATGCATTTTTCATAACCAGCAAGAGCTGAATGCTTAATCTTGGTTAGAATATAGAACCAGTTTTATATCAGAGCATCAAAGTTTTGTATCTGTATGCCTCATTGGCTGGATAAAGGATTTTTATTTGTAGATTGCCAAGATATAGTACAATGTTCTTTCTGTGAGTTTCCCAAAGCACCCAAAATTAGTACCCCAGAGCATCTCATTGTCACTATTTTTTCTCCATAGGAACTTCTTAATGTGTGTGTGTGTGCACATGTATGTGTGTATGGGGGAAAGGAAGGAAGGAAGGGAAAAACAGCATCCTGATTTGATTTAATCTTACAGTAAATTTACTTTTATTGAGTTACAATAGGATTTCTATGCACTGTCCTAATTAAGTTCTTAATTAGGTCTCAATTTAAAATTAAAATTAAGGCATTGGAATACTTATTTACCGATCTGGTTTCAGATTTTAAATAACGATAATATCATCACCAGTTTATATCAGTAATTAATAGCTTCAGCAAGCAATAATGAATACATTTTAATATAGATCAGTATGCATTATGGTAAACTAATCTATGTAGGATTACTTACATATCTGCCTGCATTTGGAACCATGCTTCTTGATGCAATTCATTACAAGTGATACCATTTCAAATGAAATATTTATGCTTTCCATATGACTCTTAAATCTCTCCCTAAACGTTCAGTATGTTAAATAGTTTTCAGACAGAAGGTTTCATCTCATGTGCTTTTTAATAATTATATGTATCAAATATGTTTCTTACCTGCTATATGATAAAAACCTCTGAACCTTTAGTTACCTTTGCATCTCTAGAAACAAGACCATCAAGTTCAATTTCTGAGTTTTAAAATATTAATTCTAAATGATTTACTTTATCTGAATTTTCTTCAGACTAACTTTCTACATGGCAGAAACATCCAATGTTAAAACTCAAGTGAATTTTAATACTTGATACTTCAGGAATCCGACTCCGATGTTGGAGCGGTCTCTGTAGGGATGATACCTTATTCTGTCTTCCTCCATCCCGGTTAATCAACCGTTTGTGTTGTATTAAAGAAGGCAAATGGTTTGCAGAGTCGTTTGGTAAATCATAAAAAAAAAGAAAAAGAAGAAGAACAAAAAACACCATGACGAGTAGATCCCAAACCCACGCCTTTATCTCGCCTCTTCAGAAACATGCTCCTATTAAAGCAGGGAGTTCAGCCCGCACTGCCACGTAGACGCGGGATCGGCTGTGCGCAAAAAGCAGAGGGAGACAAACTCCGCGCACCATAAGCAGAAGAAGAAAAGAGGGGAAAGATCCGACTGTAAACTTCTTCTTCTTTTTTTAAATAAATAAATAGGGCGTTACAGAACCGTAGGCGCAAAGTCGCAGACAACCGGGGAGCCCCAGGAAGGGCATCCATCCCGCAAACCCTCCCAGCCAGATCGGTGCGCCTTCTTCCTTTTTTCCCCCGTCCGTCATGCAGGCATGCCGAGATGACTTGCTGGTTAGTTGGTGGCTCTCTCTCCTCCGCAGACTTACCGAGCCTCTGTATTTGTCCAGGGAGACTAGTTTACCCCTGATGTTGACCACTTTAAACGAGTAAAAATGATCCTCTTTCTGTTCCGAGGCGGAAAAGGCCAAGAACAGCAAGGCTCCTACGACGATCAGCATGGCTAGAGGGAGAAGAAAAAATTTGGGGAAGGAAGAACCAATTTTGGGCTCCGCGGTGTCCTCGGGATCGAACATCCCGCACAGCTTTCGATTGACGTCCTCCCTACCGCAAAGCATTGCGGGAAGAAAGCTACGGCTGGAATGAAGGAGCGAAGGAATAAATAAAGGAAGTTTTTCTATAAAGGTAACGGATTCAGTCTTCTCGAACGAGAGAAGTTCGTGTGTCAAGGACCTGGACGTTGTAAAGGGAAAAAAAAAAATCCAAAATTCCTCGCAAAGCGTTTCTTTCACAATATTAGTTGAAAATGCATGAAATGCTGCACAAGCAATTGAGTTTTCAGCACTCGTTATTGAGCAAAAGTGTTGAACAAAGATGGGAGAGTTCCTTAGAAGCTTTGCTTTATGATTTTCAGCTAAATTGATACAGGCCATGATCAGCCAAACCATGGTTTATCATCCTGAGACAGTAGTCCTATACTTTCAAACACTAGGTGCCCGTCTTATATAACATTATATCCAGTTCACTTTAACCATCAAGAATTGATGCTAATTAATAAGAAATAAAATAAATGGAATATCTCTGCTACTTCATTGATTTATACATTCACATAAATCTGCAGGTTCAGAAGAGGCTAAACAAAAGCAAAAACATTTAGCTATACTTAGAAAAGATCCATTGCAATGTATTGGACATAAATTAATACATGCCTATTGAGTGCATGTCTAACTTTAAATCCAGCCAAGCAAAACTGTACAATACTGCACAATGCAATATTACTATTTTTGTTATTCTTTGTTTCTTCCTACATTTCCATGGAAATGTAAGTCTCTGGTTTTTGTTTCGCTTTTGTTATGTACTTCAGTCAAAAGGATTAGAGAAATGCCCCAGACTTTTCTGTCAGTAATTTAAATGCAAATAAAAGTCATATATTATGAAAATTATGAAAAGTCATATATTATCAAAAGTCACTATATTATGAAATACATTATATATTTTGATCAATATAAAGAACTAATTCAAATTTCAGTAAGATTCTCAGTTCAGAGATTAAAGGCCCTGTCCCACTGCACTTACGGATGCAAAGAGGATGTAAAACGTAAAAAAAAGCTTGCCATCCGTTGGAAA
>BHFT01060764.1:0-30089 GCA_004320025.1 Laticauda laticaudata
GAGGTTTATCTATCCCACAAACTATTCATTACTTCCATCCCACAACATCCTTTATCCCACAGCTTATCCTTTACCCATCTCACAGCATCCATCCTCCACGCTATCCTTAGCAATCCCACAAGCATGCAAACAAGCTTAACCCTTTTTTCAAAGTTCCCCAACACTTTATTAAGTAAAAAATGAACCAAGTGTGTGAAGCAAAGATAACCTTTATTAACTAACAATGTTATACTTTATTTCAAAAGCAAAAATGTCCCAAGTAAAGTGTCTGTGAAGCAAAGATAAGGGTGAGCGGTAACAATCAGTCTCTGGCCACTCTTTCAGTCACTCTGAGGCGTGGCCCATTGGTCCCAGATGTAAGGGCCAGGGGAACTGTGGAGATGGCTGTGCCTGGAGTGCTTGGTCGAGGCGCCACTGGGTGCCCGGCCCCAAGAGGACAACAGGAGATGGTCGTGTGCAGGAAGCTCTCAGCTGACTCAGTCCCGTGAGGTTGAGGGCACTCCTCAAGGCACCTGAGATGTTTGGGCCCAAGACTGATGACAGATGGTTCTGAGGGAAGGGCTTGGCTGTGGGTGAGGAAGGAGGAGTGAGTGGGGCTGTCTGGTCTGAGCTGGGTCAAGCTGATGGCGTCTGGTGGCGTCTAAGGAAACCTGGTGTGGGCAACTGGGGAAGGGCTGCCTCTGCTGTGGGAAGTCTTGGTAAGTGGTAGGTTTGGTTAGGCGAGGGGCTGCTGAAATCCGTGAAGGGCTGTGACATCACTGGGGTGGAGGGCAGACCCTGGAGTGGGTAGAAGCAGGTTCAGCTAGGCCTGGACGGTGTGCAGAAAAGCTTGTGATTTCCTTTCCTTCATCGCCTGGTACTGGGCCTCGGCATGTCATGAGGGTCTGGCTCACGTACGTGATCGATAGGCTTGTGGATGGAGGATGATGTATGTTAAAGTGACCAGCTGGGAGAGGAGGAACTGTGCTGGCTTTAATAATGTCCCTGAATCTCCAAGAGGACAGTGTGGCGCTCTGTCCCTCTGCTCTGCCCTCCTGCCTGCTTTCTGTGGAGGATGGAGGCTGTGTCGTGGTGTGAGTGGTCTTTGGGTGCTGCCTCTTCTTTCTCCATCTGAGACAAGGGGATCCTCCACATCCTCCTTGGCACGGGGACTACAAGCTGTGGGTCATCTGTCGTGAGGGCCTCCAGGACACTGCCTGTACACGGTAGCTGTTCCCTGGCTGGAAAGAGGAGTGGCTCTCTGTGGGCTGTCTGAGGGAGAGGGGTTGAACAGAAGGGGCTGCCCTCGGTAGGCGGATCTCACACCTCCAGGAAAGCTGCACCCTGGCCATGACATAGGTCTTCCCGGTCAGTTAGCTTACAGCGGGCCTGCCCGGATCTTCTTCAGGTCAGCTTGCCATACCAGGTGTGCATATGCCCACCACCCCAGAGGTGGACATCTGAAGTGTAGCCCAGGCTTCCACTTTCTTTCTCCACGCTGCCCTGCTTCCGCTTGGGTGTCGCCGATAGACGCTTGTGCCCTTCCTCCACAGGTAACTCGTTCGTCCCTTCAGCATTTCAGGCACCTCCTCCTCACGGTCCTTGGAAAATGGGAGAACTGTTTCCTCTCCCCCTTCTCCTTGCCTTGCCTCTTCCTCCCTCGGCAGGGGCTTCAGGACTTCAGCCCAGCAGGGCTTTGAGGGCCTTGCGGGCTGCGTCCACCACAGCAGCAGCAGCAGCAGCAGCAACACCAGCTGCAGCACCAGCATGAGAAGGCCCCAGCAAGCAGCAAACCACCAGGAGCAGTAGCAGCAGAAGCACCAGCAGCTCAGAGGTCAGCGCCAGGGGCGTGGGACTGGTGGTTCTGTCCTTTCTTGCCAGGGCTGGCAGGGAGAGCACAGGCTTTCCTCTCTTCCCCATGGTGTTCTCTCAAGATGTCTCTGGCAGCCCAGGGTCTTTCTTCTTGATGCTGACCTGCTGCGAACTGCCTCCTTTATATCCGCGAGCTTACAGGACGCAATTCATCCTCCCCGCGATGCGGCAGGTAAACACTTTGCATCCGCCTAGGCATCCGCTAGGCATCCTATAGGCGTCTGTGATGCATCCGCGTCATCCGCTACGCATCCGTTCCTTCTGCCAGTTCCGCTTCCCTGTTCTCCCCTGGAAGGCCTGCGGATGTGTCATCTGCTTCCATCACTTTACCTCCACTAGGCTTCCTTACGAACGTCCACTTACATTCCCGCTACATCCTTCCCCACGTCCGTTCCTTTCCATTGTTGTACCACTCTGTTTATGCAAATTTGGAGCACTTTTTGAGAGCGGGATAACAATGGATGATGGAAAATTTGCTCATCCGCTGTGTCCTTTTTACATACGTTTTGCATCCGTCAGCCAGTGTGACCTAGCCTTAAAACATATTGTATACTTTTGCCTTACCATAATGTAGGAAGTTAGCACTCACCCCTCCCCTAGAAAATTGAAATATCCTAGGAAATATTAAAAAGGCAGAATATTTCCTCTAAAAAGAGAAGAAACTCACCTCAGAAATAGAAACTCACCACCACCTTTGTTAATGGGTGGGCCATTAAGGCCTGGGCCAGAATACATAACAAAGATCTCCAGGTAAAACTATAGCAATTGCCCAAAGCCCCTTCAGTGCATCATTCCGCAAGGCTCAACCAAGCCTGGAACTCAGGGCAGCCTACAGAGTTGCCCTGCATGGCCCATGGGAGTCTGACAACCAATCAGAATACAAACTGCAATTCAAATTCCACAAAGGTTATAAAACCTAGGCACTCTCAGCATATCAGTCCTTTCTTGATCTCTTCATTTACCTTGAAGCATGTGATCATCTTTCCTTTTCACTCTGGAGCTCCAGGCCATGTGGTCCTGTCCACCATTAAACTTTCCAAACAGTCTCCATGTTTCCAGTGTCTTTTTCCCCATTGGAACTGAACCTAGAAGGATATTTCTTCCAACAATTGGCGACCCAGATGGGACTCCAAGCTAACCTAACCAATGGACCAGGTCCAGGTAAGATTCCCTTGCTGGCAAACAGACCCACAGAATCTGTGGGTGAGTTTTCCTGGACCTTGGCCATTAGGAAAAAAAGGTTTTAAAGAGATTTTGAGTGTTGAGCTGAAAAGCTGTTTGGAAGGAAGGTGAGTACCTCTACATTCTAAATTTAAAGCATGGGGAATATATCTATGCTTGCATATGTGTGAGAGGCCCTTCTCCCAAACACAACTGGATCTTGCTTCCTCTGTACATTTTCTAACTGCAGAAAGACCAAAAGTCTGGAGAGCATGGAGGTTTTGCCAGAGCACAGGACCTTTTGTTAGGGAAGGAGGAAGAGTGTGTATGTGAGTGGCTTCACCCTTAGACAGCAGCTGGATCTCATTTCTTTGTTTGGCCTCTTGCTCCCTCTTGCCTGTTGCTAGCTCCAGAGAGCCATGATCATCAGGTCAAGAAAAACAAGGGGGGGGCATCAGAGTGTGGGACCTTCTGTATATAAGAGGGAAAGCCAAGCGGGTTGTAATTGAAGGGACAGAAGAAATTTGTGTTGGTTTTTTTGTCCGGTGTATCTCAAAAGCAAACCCAAGGATTTTAGATAATTGTGTAATTTGGGTATTAAATTTGGAGTGCCAGTACTTGCCTATATAAGAGCAGCAAGTTTTCCCGGATTTGAGCTCTTCCAAATCCGCTAAACGTGGGCCTGAAGTTAAAGAGTCAGAGTACCAGTACTTATCTGCGGTGGGGGGCAGAAAGTCTCATGGACTGTTTTTTGGGGGGAGAGGAAAGAAGTTTGCACAGGCAGTTTACCCCCACTCCAAAAACTGGGGCGAAAAGAGAGAGAGAGAGAGTCTCTTGTTTTTGTAAAGGGGAGTGCGCATAATTTATGGAATACTTTGTGGAAAAGAAAAAGTTTTTTATGTTTTTTTAAAGATAGTGTTTGATGTTATTATATGAGATACAATGACGATAAAAGTAAACTAAACCAAAATCTCCCCCAGACACCTTTTTTTTTCTTGCTCTTGAATTTCTTGTGTCTGAAAACTGGGTTGCTGACTGACCCGACTATGCCAAAGTGTGAAACCCCACATTGGAAGGGGAAACATGGGAAGTGGTAGTTTGAGGGTCCTGAGTTGAACCCCCCTGGGAGAGCTGTTGGAGGCTTGAGATGAGCGGCGGATGCCAACCCTAGATGGCATGAGCAAGAAAAGGGCAAAATGTATCTGTAGAGAATGGGCTTTGCTGAGGGATACAGGAAGACCAATGTGGTAAATAAAGGTACTTAGAAAAAGAAAAGAAAAATGAAAGAAAAAGGCAATATATAAAACAGGATCACATGGAATTTTTTTTGTTCTTTCTTTCTTTGTCTCTTTGTCTTTTCTGCAACTATGTGGTTGTTCCTTAAGATTTTTGCCTTCCCCAATTTAACAGAGATTTATTGTGGGAATGATCAGTGTGCGTGTAAACCTCAGAGTTTTGTTTTCCTCTCTGTGTCTTTGTATGTCTGTATGTGTGCATGTGTGTGTCTAAGTCTGTGTGTCCTTGAGATAACTGTTGCAACTGTTAAGTGTTTCTGATCCCTTCAGATCTTAATTGTAAATTGTTAAGAGTTAGAGACACTGAAGGGAAAAAAATGTCTTCGCCCAGTTTAATCAGGCCAACTAGACTGGATGAGGGACAGAGTTCAATTTTCTTTCCTCTCTGTGCTTTTAAGAAAAACCCAAGGTTATTAATGAATGTTTTAAGTTCATTTTCAAGAAAAGTTTTATCCTTGCATTTACTGTGTGTTTAAATGATTTTACCTGTTCATCCTTTTCCTGAAGCATGTGAATCCAGTCTTTTCCTTTCCCATCTGTTGTATCTCCATTTTGTTCAAACTGATTTATCTGTTTAGTAACTGCAGTACTGATGTATTATTTTCTTCCTCCTCAAACCATGCCTGCAAGCTATCTACCCTCCCCCCCCCCCCANGACCACCCATACCACCAGGCCAAGCCTATGCCACCCAGAGACATGAAGGAAAGGACCCTGAGATGGACCAGTAAAAGACTAAAAGACTCTTTTCAATCCCCAGAAGACAGTTAGAAAGATTATGGGGGGATGGTGAAAATTCATTGTAATGTGAAATCCATTGTAATATTTTATTTCTTGTATCATTTATATTGTAACCAGTTTGATGTACTCATGTAAGGATTGTATTTGAGAGGGGTTGGCCCAGCAAGTTCTGAACACCTTGTACATCTGTCTGGTGGGAGGGAAAATTGTCCAGCATGTTTGTATTGTCTGTATTGTAAAAGTTTCTGCATACACAAACACACAGAGAGAGACACACCATTCAGAATTAGATAGAGGTTATCCCTTTCATCTACATCCACACATAGCTGCTCCTAGCTTCCTTTTTAAAAATGTTTTGTTTTGTTTTTTGCTTTTGTTTTGCTGCTCTGTGACATTAAGGCCCAAGCCAAATCTCCCTGCTAATCCCAAGAGGGAGGCGGCATCCCCCTCAGGCAATTCCTGAAGAGATAGCAGAAAAGAGATCTGACTGTGACTCACAAATGATGCCTCCCAGTTGCCCAGTAAAGTAGGATATGTTGCACTGGTGGTCTCATGAGAAGCAGAAACTCATCTCAGAAACAAGAAGCTCACCCCCACCTTTGTTAATGGGTGGGTCATTAAGGCTGGGGCCAGAATAATTTACATAACAAAGATCTCCAGGTAAAGCTATAGCAATTGCCAAAGGCCCTTTTAAGGGCATCATCATCCAGCAAGGCTTGACCAAGCTTGGAACTCAGGACAGCCTACAGCCTGCATGGCCCCATGGGAGTCTGACAACCAATTAGAAACAAGCTTCAGTTGAAATTCCAACAAAGGTTATAAAACCCAGGCACTCTCAGCATATCAGCCCTTTCTTGATCTCTTCCTTCACACCTTGAAGCATGTGATCATCCTTCATTTTCACTCTGGAGCTCCAGGCCATGTGGTCCTGTCCACCATTAAGCCTTCCAAACAGCCTCCATGTTTCCAATGTCTTCCCCCACCCCCTTGGAACTGAACCCAGAAGGATATTTCTTCCAACATACTTATGCCCATTTTTCACAGTTACAACCTTTGCAGCATCCTCATGATCATGTAATCAAAATTCAGTTGCTTGGCAACTGGTTCATATATATGACTGTTGCTGTGTCCCAAGGTCATGTGGTCACCTTTTGCGACTTTCTGACAAGCAAAGTCAATGGGAAGATTGACTTTAGGTTCACGTAACAAACAGATTATTTATCAGTTGCAGGGATTCACTTAACAATTATGGCCAAAAAAATAATGTGGTAAAATGAGGCAAAATTCACTTAACAAATATCTCACTTAGCAAACATACAACAAAGAGCTGAAATATTTGATTGTAAATGTTTTAACAGCAGCTAGAATTGTATTTGCTAAGAATTGGAAAAATGATAAAATATCTATGCAGGAGGAAGTTATTAATAAAATTATGGACTATGCTGAAATGAGTAAATTGACATTTGAAATCAGAACAAGAAGATAAACAATTTTATATGATGTGGGATTTGTTTTATCAATGATTGGATAAAAAGACATGGTAATGTAACAGAATAGATAATTTTGTTATAGAAGTTTAATAGATTGATATAAAATATAATGTAGACATATATAACCATTGGATGAAAGCACAATATAAATTTTAAAATAAAATTTGGGATATCTCATATAAAATGATGGAATAAATAGTTTAGTCGTGGATGATTATAATTGATAAATATATAAGCATATGTTAGTTTGACAATGTGAAATTTAAATAAACTGTGAGCAACGACTATGAAAGGATTGCACAAAAGATTTGTAACTAACTGACACACTGTATGTATATAAAATGGAAGATGGCTTTATGTTTTATGTATTGTTTGTATATGTTTGTCTTAAAAATACAAATGTTTTTATATAAAAAATATCTCACTTAGCAACAGAAATTTTGGGCTCAGTTGTGGTCATAAGTTGAGGACTACCTCTAGCAGGAAATCTTCATTTCAAAGCCTCAGAAAGAAACACTATGTAATTCAGAATACTGTGAATATTTTATGTATCTCTCTCCCTCCCTCCTTCTCAGAAATGAAAATAGACCTATCAGGTGGCTTTTAAAATTGGTATTCAAAATTTTTTCATCCTTTGGATCATGGGTGTCAAACTTGCAGCAACACGTTGCTGTCACGCGACGTATTGTAACATTTGTCCCCTTCACAGAGCTGGGGTGGGCATGATGCAGGCCTTCAGTTTGACACCCCTGCTTTAGATAATTAAATAAACAATTTCTGAAAGTGATTAGAAACAAGGTTCGTGAACTTAGTGTCCTTTAAAAGGCTCCACTGCAGTCGTGAGCTTAAACCCCTTGTCTGGTGGCACTGAAATGGGTAGGGGGAATCACTGTCCTGCAATCTACTCATGAGGAGCAACCCTCCAGAGCATACATGGGTGATCTCCTGCTCTCTCCTTGTCCAGAGAGCTTCCAAAGAATGGGTCTAGTCACCAGATAGGCAACATATTAAGCTTAAGATGAGGTGCCGCCTTCATCAACTAGAGAGCCCAGCACGAGGAGGACCCAAACTTTCTGGTGTGCAGATTCATATTTGAGTATGTGGTTTCAGTTGGCCTCATCTCCTGGTGTTTGATTTGGCCTGCCTCTTACTTGGTGAGGGATCACTTCAGTGGTAATATTCAAAAATTTTTACTACCAGTTCTCTGGGGGTGGCTTGGTGGGCATGGCAGAGAAAGGATACTGTAAAGTCTCCACTCAGAGGTGGTATTTGCTGGTTCTCCGAACTATTCAAACTTCCCGCTACCGGTTCTCCAGAACTGGTCAGAACCTGCTGAATATCACCTCTGGATCAGTTGTGATCACATGAACAGGTCAAAAGTAATGTTTTTTTTCCACTTGTCTAATTTGTACTTGGACTTGTCCTAGAGTAGAAAACTGACCCAAAACTGAATCTTCTACCTAATATCAGGATGCTCCCCAAAAGCACATCTACAAAACTTGGGGACATACCCAGAAAGTGATGTTCTTGTCATTTGAACTAAGGACAAACACATGATCAAAGCAAAATATAAGTCAGTCAAGGACACCTGCAGATTGGGAGGGAGGGGTTAAGCAAAGGATGGGTTAGAAGGTGCTTCATTTAATTGCACCAGCTGGACCAGCCTTCTGCCTCAACAGGAGCCTCTGGCAGCAGAGTGATTGATTATGTGCCATTAACCCATTTTCAACTCCTAGTGACTACATAGATAGTTTTTCTCCCTGATCTGGCATTAGAATGGGTATCAGAAAAATTTAAGAAGGAAATGATGTATTTAATAGTACATGTATTGATGGCAGCTAGAATAATATATGCACAATACTGGAAAAATGAAATCATACCTCCAGAAACAGAAATAATAAAAATTATGGCATATGCAGAATCAAATAGGTTAACTTTAGAAATAAAAGACAAAGGAGAGTCGAAATATTACAAAACATGGAATAAATTTTATCAATGGCTAAATAGCAGAAGACAAGGTCAAAACATTAGTAGTTATGATTAGCTTAATTAGTAATTAATATTTATTTATTTTTTTAAAAAATTGATTTGTCAATGACTTACAAGATAATAGGCATAAGAATAAACATAGTTATGAATACATGAAATTGATACATATAAGAAAAATAATAGAAACAGTAGGACAGGGATGGTAGGCATGTTGGTATAAATGATGAAGTAAAATGCTATATATATGTGTATAACAAGGCTAAGTTGGATATATTGTGTTGTATTCTCATAATTAAAATCAAAAAATAAATTAAAAAAAGATGGGTATGTATTTGGCTGATATTTCCCTTATGCTTCTCTATGAGTACTTTAAGTCTTGTAGCAAATAAACATCCTAGTGGTTAATCCTAAAAGAACATCTTAGCTTTGTTTGGCCACTGCTAGCAAGGCACAGTGTACAGGAATATTACAAATAAAATATTATACCAATACAAAAAAGCTAAATATGTCACTTTCTGCCTTCCCAATCTTACTTCACAAACATAATAGTTAGCCCCAGATTTTCCCTGTGATTGGAACAGGCAGTTTTATATTCCATAGCAACCAGCTTGTTAAAATAGCACGTGAAGCCTATAGGCTGTGCTTTCATGCCATGCTGGTGGATAAATAGAATGAATCTTGGTTTCTATTTATAACATAATTGGAACTGTACCCACAGTTTAAACAAAGATGAAAAAAACCCCATGCAGATTTAAAGCAGCACTGTAATTTTCTCACGGTACTGTAGCAAAGGAAAGAATGGCTATGAATCAGCCAGCTTCAATTTTTCTCCAGCTGGCTGGAGAATTCTGGGAGTTGAAATCCACAAGTCTTAAAGTTGCCAAGTTTGGAGACCACCGATCCAATGCTTTCCTGAAGTGTTTAGCAGAGAGGATTCCTGAACTGATGCTCTAAATCAGGAATGAATGCAGGTGGATTCTCTGCCAGGAGATCAATCCTGACCAGCTCAAGGTTGACTCAGCCTTCCAAGGTTGGTAAAATGAGGATCCAAATTGTTGAGGGCAATATGCTGGCTTAGAGACTGCTGTAAAGCAGTATGAAGCTGTATATAAATCTCTGTGCCATTGCTATCTGATGTTCATAAACTATTGATAAATTAAAAGGGATGCAGAATGAGAACCAGATGTTGGGCTTTTAGTAAGGGAGCTCTTTGACCATGAGATGTTGGCTTGACTATCCAGGCTTGTTTATTCATTTGTGGGGAAGCAGTTGATTTGTTGAGTTGTCCATTGTAATGGCAAATTATGTAATAAGTACAGAAATAAACAAACCTTTGGGATTACTAGGCTCAAAAATAATGAAGGTTATCTGATGTCATTCAGCAATGGGAATATTCCTGTGATGTAACAGGAAACACCTTTGGGAGTGAAAGAGAAGTCATGTGGCTAAAAGAGAAGGCATCTTATGAAGGAACTGCTATGGCACCAGGAAACAAATCTCCTCAAAGCAAAATATCATGTTTTATGATGGCATAAATACCGATAGCCACTCTGTTTTCTATTTTCTACTGTCCTTTTAATATTTCCATTAGAAATAATATCATGTTTTGGCATTACTGATTTTGCAGAAGTAGGGAAAAAATAGAACACTGGTTTGAAGATGGTCAGATTAAGTAGGTCTAAACAATATGCCATGTTACTTATAATTGCATAGAACAGGGGTCTCCAACCTTGGCAATTTTAAGCCTGGTGGACTTCAACTCCCAGAAGCTGGCTGGGGAATTCTGGGAATTGAAGTCTGCCAGTCTTAAAGTTGCCAAAGTTAAAGACTTCTGGCATAGAACATAAGAACCTCCATGATGGATCAGGTTGAAACTCCTCTTGCTAGTACAGCATCTCCTTCTCATAGGGGCCAAACAGGGGTGGGATTTTATCAGTTCGCACCTATTCGCTAGAACTGGTTGTTAACATTCTAAGCAGTTCGGAGAACTGGTTGTTAGAAGAAATTACTGGCCTAATCCTATAAGGAAGGCAGGAAGGAAACATTCTGGTGTTGCTTACAGAAACTGCCTCTCCGTTAACCCTTATTACATTCTTGGCAGGCTGAGACTTTCTGTCTCAGGAACGTCTCTGGAGTTTTTTTCCCCTCCTCCGATGGTACTTCGCTTGTGTGGAGTGACCATTCAAAGTTACAATGGCACTGAAAAAAGTGACTTATGACCCTTTTTCACACTTACGACTGTTACAGCATCCCTACAGTCACGAGAGGCTAGGCGGGGAGATGCATACCTCGATGTGAGTGATATTGAGTTGACCATGCCCAGCCAGTCACATGACACCAAGTCACGCCCACCAACTAAGCCATGCCCACAGAACCGGTTGTTAAAAATTTTGAATCCCACCCCTGGGGTCAAAGCTATCTCATGGTGCTTGTAAACAAGAAGTGTCGATGCATCCTTTCCCTCTTGTTGTTTTCCTGCACCTGGAATTCGGAGGCATCTTTGCTTCCAACCCAGAGGATACATTGAGTCTTTAACAGTAGCACTTCTTGGACTGTTCTTCAAGCCTTTATCCAAGTGCATTTGACAAGCATCCAAGTTTAGTGGCCAGAATCTTCCCTTGTGGTAATGAATTCCAAAGAATTCCAAAGATTTTGCACTGTATGAAAAAAAAATGCTTTATTTCTTTTAAATGTCCCCCCAGACAGTTTTAAGATTTTGACAGAGAAAAAAAACCTTCATGGCCATTTCCCCTTTGCCATGTATGATTTTTTTTAATGTTTCAAACATGTCTCCCTTCAACTATATTATTAAGCTAGAAAATCCCTGCCATCCTAATATTTTGGAAAGTATTCCAAGCTGGCTGATAATTTTGGTAGCTCTCTTTCCCCCACTTCACTTTTTTTTTTTTACATGTGGCCATCAAGTATTCCAGGTGTGGATGGTCTCCCCATTGTAAAGGCATTGCAAGATTGGCATTTTAATTTTCATGGCCTTTCCTGAGAATCTCCAGCATGGATTTCCCTTTTTTCCACTTGCTTCCTTTCTTATATAACCCAGGACAGGATAAATCCTTGGCATTCATCACCATATAGTTTGTTAAACTGTGGCTTATGGAAAAAAAATCCCAAAAACTGAGTTCATACAATCCACCAAGCCCAAACCAATCATATTAGGACTCAGCAGACTGCAAACCCTGTCCATGCCTCAACTGCCATCTTGGGTGGGGTGCTTTACCCTGTGATTTATTCAAATAAGGAGGACTTATCATCCCCCTCCCCACCTGGAGCTGATCAGATAGGGAAACACCTGGATCCTCTCCATCCTCTTAGTGACAGGTGGGCTCTTTCTTGGAGGTGGTTTCTGAATTAAGGGGGCAGAAAGCCGGGACTAGAGGAGAGCAGCCTTTCTCTGCCTACTCGTTTGTTACAAGTGCGGGAAGAAAGATGCCCTTAGGAGGAGGAGGAGGAGGAGGAGGAGGAGGAAGAGGCAGCGCCGTCATCGGTCCCGCTGTCCTTTCACCCAGCCGTTCTTAGAAGAAGGAGGAAGAGGCCGGGCGAGGCAACCGGAGGCGTTCTTGGATGGTCGCTTCCCTGCCTGCGCAACTCTGTTTCGGAATAGGCTATTTCCCCCCCTTCCTTCCTTCCTTCCTTCCTTCCTTCCTTCCTTCCTTCCTTCCTTTTTCTTCCCTTCCNGGCTATTTCCCCCCCTTCCTTCCTTCCTTCCTTCCTTCCTTCCTTCCTTCCTTCCTTCCTTCCTTTTTCTTCCCTTCCTTCCTTTTCTCCCTCCCTCCTTCTCCTTCCTTCCTTCCTCTCTTTCCTTTCCCCTTTCCTTTCCCCTTTCCTTTCCTTTTTCTCTCCTTCCCTTCCCTTCCCTTCCCTTCCTTCCCCACTCGATTTCGTGGGGACCAAAAGGCTGAAGCTGCACCATATATAGCCAGGGCTGCTGCTTTATTGATTGACTTGCATTTCCAGCATCTCCCCCGCCCTTTTGGCGCGGCGGCGGCGGCGGCGGCGGCAGCAGCAGCCGGGAGAGAGAAGGGGAGGGAGAGAGCGAGAGCAGGTGGACAATTGAGAGAGACTGCGGTGAGAGCTGCTCTGGAGACATGGCGGACCGGTGCCTCTGAATAAGCAAAAACTGAGCGCGGGGGTGGGGAGGGCAACGAAACAGGCGCCCTCCCGATTTCTCCCTTTCCTCCTTCCACAGCGCAGTTATGCTGTCCCTATGTGGAGCGGGCGAAGGACAAATGGTGCAGCAGCCTTGGGGGGGCTCGGACTCCTTCCCCTTACATCTACTTCTGCATCTTGCATCCCATCCTCTCCCTTGGCCTTAAGCTGAGGGAGCTGGTCGCTTCCCAACAACATCCCAGGGCGAACTGCTCTCCATCCCTCCATCGTGTGGCTGCCTTCATCCCTCCCTCCCACTTCTTCCCATCGGTCTCCATCCTTCTTTCTTCCTCTCATTCTCTATCTCTTTCTCCTTTTCCTTCCCCACACCTCCTCCTGCTCCTCCCCCTCTGCTGCCACCACTATCCTCCAAAGCTATGGCTGCAGAAAAGATCTTGGAGACCCTGGATCACTATAAATCGGAGATTGAGCGGCTGACCAAAGAGCTGACAGAGACTACCCATGAAAAGATCCAGGCAGCTGAATATGGGCTGGTGGTCTTGGAAGAGAAGCTGACCCTTAAACAGCAGTACGATGAGCTGGAAACGGAATATGATGTCCTCAAACAGGAGCTGGAGCAGCTGAGAGAGGTGAGTTGGCTTGGAAAACCTGGCTGATCTCATCCTTCATTTTCCCCATCTCAATAATGGTACCTTCTTTCTTTCTTTCTTTCTTTCTTTCTTTCTTTCTTTCTTTCTTTCTTTCTTTCTTTCTTTCTTTCTTTCTTTTGTTTTCTGTCTTGATTCCTGGTACATGTCAGGTGTGCTTAAAAAAAAGAAAGGGAAGAAACATATCCTTCAGATCTCCTTGCTGTGTGTTATGTTCTGAACTATTTTGTCTAAGAAGAAGCATATTGTAGGCTAAATGTAGTTCTGAATCTGGACCTGTAAATGTATGCTGACACTGAAATGGCAGTGATTCATGCAAGATACAAGGACCAGCACTGTCAACAAAGATGCTTAAAAGTTATTGGGGATCTGATATTTTAAACATATTGCTGATCAAAATATGGCAATACATGCATGGCTTAACTATGTGTAGACTCGACTTTTTGGTTTGTTTGTTTTTTATATTTAAGGGTAAACATGTATATTTTTTGATATTTGAAGGTAAACATGTATATTGCACTGAATAGCTTGGTTCATATTAAGAAAAAACATATAAAAAGAAACATTAACATCTTTACATTTAAAAAAACTCAACAATTCTTCATTACATTTGTTTTCACCCTTTTATAATTTACCTGTCAATGGGATCCACCATAGACTTCCATTTCTGTCTAGAAAGATATATCTGATCTGGGTCAATCAAGTTTGCCTTTAAAAAAAAAATCTAATATGTATGTAATCTGTGCACATTATTGATCAATCTGTATTTGTTTTGCATATTGTTGAAAAGATAAAAGCAAAGATTTATAATCTCATAAAGCAGATTACTGGCAGGAATTTATGGTAAATTAATCACATGGTGAATTCATATTTATTTGTGTCCATATTTTATATTTTACAAATAGCAGAAACCTAAAGGTGAATTCTAGTATGTATTAGTATGGGAATAAATATAACACAACGAATCTAGCAAATATACGTGCACAATTTTAACAGAAATGCCAACAGAAAACATCAGTAGTGACTGAAATGGCTGGTTTTTCCCCTGAATATTTATTTAATTGATGTTTTTTAATCCTGCCTTTATTATTTTATAAATAATGCTCCTTTCTCCTGTTTTCCTCACAAGAACAACCCTGTGATTGGGCTAAAAGAGAGTGATTAACCTGAAGTCACCTAACTTGCCTTCATGGGTAAGGCAGGTCTAGAACTCACAATCTCCTGGTTTCTAGATCAGCACCTTCACCACTACACCAAACTTTGGGATTCTTTAGGATGTGGACTTCAAGTGGAAATTTGACCTTGTTCCCTCAAACCTTCTGGGTCTTAGCTCTAAGGTTTAGTAAAAATTTCTGTTTATGTATGTATGTGTCAGATGTGTTGGACTACAACTCTCATAATTCCCATTGAAGATAGTGAACTTGTTGAAGAATGCTGACTATTGCTGATGGGAACAGAAAATCACCCTACAGGGCAGTTGTAGGGAAAATAGAAGGAATAAGGCCCATTAGTCATGTTCATTGCCTTTGACTTCTTTATAAAAATAATAAAAGTGGGATTTAAAAAAATCTTTTAAAAATATAATATACATCTATGCCATGAAGCCAGCTAGATGACAGCATCAACTATATGACTGATCTTTAACATTTAGCAGGATTGGCTTTGATTAGTACTTGATTTGGAGATCACTTGGAAATACTAGGATTATAGGTGAAACTGGAAATTGAAAAGCATTTTGCACATGATCAGTGGAAATGACTTCTCCACCATGGCCAAGAAAGCTACATGGATAGTCCATGAAGTCACCATGAGTTGAGTTAGACTTGAAGGAGACTTTATGAAATAAAAGTGACACAGACATTAATTGCTACGGTGAAATGTATTAGTATGATATCAAAGGATGGGGGCGGGGTTTGCACACTTGCTTGGCAGAGTGTAGTCTGGATGAAAAAAGGATGAGAAGATAAGTCCTACCACTAGGCATATAATAACTCCAGGGAAAAACAAGGCTTGCTGAATAGTTCATCAGGAGCAAGAGAATGACTAGGCAGGTTGGCATGGAGGAGAATGACATGCACCATATTGATAAACCAGGAAGTGAAGATAAAGGAAGATCATTTCCAGTGGCAATCTGAGTATGTGAGTAAATCCAATGTGTTCACTGCTGATGTCCAATATCCTGGCTGTGGCGATATATAGTTCATTTGCATTCATGAAGAAGCATCAGGGTGATGCTTGCATGTTATTCTATAAAGAGGTCTCATTGCTCCTTTTTCAGAAATGGCAGTGGTAATTTTATAATTTTACATATAATTCTCAGCATTTTCATGAAACAGCACAGGTAGTTCTCAATGTAT
Source organism: Laticauda laticaudata (assembly GCA_004320025.1). Taxonomy (NCBI): domain Eukaryota; kingdom Metazoa; phylum Chordata; class Lepidosauria; order Squamata; family Elapidae; genus Laticauda; species Laticauda laticaudata. The sequence continues at coordinate 15,655 of BHFT01060764.1, forward strand.
GACCACAATTAACCCCAGACTTTGTGTTGCTAAGCAAGACAATTGTTAAGTGAGTTTTGCCCCATTTTACAACCTTTCTTGCCACAGTTGTTAAGTGAATCACTACAGTTGTTAAGTTATCAACACAGTTGTTAAGTGAATCTGGCTTCCACATTGACTTTGCTCATCAGAAGGTCACAAAAGGTGATCCCATGACCCCCAGAACACTGCAACTGTCATAAATATGAGTCAATTGCCAAGCATCTGAATTTTGATCAGACAATCATAGGGATGCTTGCAATGGTCGTAAGTGTGAAAAATGATCATAAGTCACTTTTTTCCATGCCACTGTAACTTTGAACAGTTCACTACATGTAGAGTTGTAAGATGAGACCCACCTGTAAATTCTGATGTTAAAATCCCTCTTAGCAAAATAATATATATATAAATAGGATAGATCAACTAACGTTTTGCTTAAAACAAGCCCACCGTAAAAAGACATGCATTGGTTCCGTGCCAAGTGTAAAAGAAAAGTTATTGAGCCTATTTTGTAAAGTGACACTCATATTTCTTCTAAAACATTTTCTCTAAACACAATAGCTTCACTTAAAAATAAAACCAAGTGTTTCCTTTATGTCTTTGTGTAAATCCCATGCAGATACATTTAGATTGACTCAAGTAATTTGATTAAAGCCCATATGATTTCTTTAAGTGATAGCCTCATTTATACTAAAAACAACAGTGTGCTATTTTTTTTAGTTTAATTGTGTTAAAAACTGGTCTGAAATACAACCAAGTAAAATGGGTTGAATTAATAGCTCAATAAACCTTATCAGTTTTGGAAGTAATCTCCTAATTGGATATACCCTGCAATAATCCAGTCTTACCATTGCGTCTACACAATGTACAATATGTATTATAGAGATACACAAACCCTGTAAAGAATGCAGGGAGAACTTACACAGCTTATTAGCATTTTTTACTGCCCATAGGTTTTCTATTGGGTGAAGTACTTCTGAATATATAAAGCAAGTGTGTTCAATCTTGGCAACTTTAAGAATTGTGGACTTCAACTCCCAGAATTACCTAGCCAGCCATGCTCCTGAGTGACTATATTTGCATGTGCATGCTTGCATAACCATTTTACATACCCTGCAGAAACAGCTATAAGTAATTTAAGGAGCAGCTACACTAACCAGAAAAAAAAGATACAGCTTATTTTTATTGGCATGAAGTAAATTCAGGTATTGTTGTCATAAATTTGTCTGCTTATTAGTTTTGTAAGACTGCCCAACTCAAACCATAAGGATCTGGATGGTGCCAGGGGTGGGATTCTACCAGTTCGCACCTATTTGCCAGAACTGGCTGTAAACATTCTAAGTAGTTCGGAGAATCGGTTGTTAGAAGAAATTACTGGCCTAATCCTGTAAGGAAGGCAGGAAGGAAACATTCTGGTGTTGCTTATGGAAACTGCCTCTTCGTTAACCCTTATTACATTCTTGGCAGGATTAGACTTCCTGCCTCAGGAACTTCTCTGGAGTTTTTTTCCCCTCTTTTGCTGGTACTTTGCTTGTGTGGGGTGACCATTTAAAGTTACAACGGCACTGAAAAAAGTGACTTATGACCATTTTCACACTTATGACTGTTGCACATCCCCATATGAGAGGCTAGGCGAAGAGATGCGTGCCTCGATGTGAGTGATATTGAGTTGGCCACACCTAGCCAATTACATAACCACCAAGCCATGTCCACCCAGTTACATCACTACCAAGTCACACCCATCACCTAAACCACGCCCACAGAATCGGTTGTTAAAAAATTTGAATCCCACCCCGGGTTGTGGTGCCTTTTTTGGATAATCTCAGTGGTAGGATTCAACCAGTTCGCCCAAGTTCAGGTTTGCTGTCTTGGGAGGCGTGGCCCATCCTCATCCTCCAGCTCCACCACACATGTGGGATGAGCCAACCTGACCCTGGGCAAACTGGTTGTTAAATTACACACACACCCTGTTATCAAAGTGGATCCTGGGTGCTGCACTCCAATGGAAAAATGGGCTATGGAGTGGCCGGCACGAGAGAAGGAGGAGGAGCAGGGAGAAGAAAGAGGGAAACCAGCCTTCTTCTCTCACGCCAGCCACTCTCTTGTCCATTTCTCCATTGCAGCGTAGTGCAGGCCCCAAGATCCACTTTGATAGCGGGGCAGGTGAGTAATTTAATAACTGGTTTGCCTGAATTGGTGAGAACCAGCTGAATCCCACCACTGGATAATCTTCTCTTTACCTGCTGCATTCTTGTGTCTATTTATTTGTATACTTCCAGTCCATCACAGGAATTCGGGGGCCTTCTTGTATGTCTTACTTCCTTGAGGTTGCATTCTTCAGCCCCAGTGAATTCAGCAGGACTTCATTTTGTATAGAAACATCTATAGTAGGTCTTAGATTTTTTTTTTTAGTTTTCTGGGGAAAGCAAAGCAAAGCACTGTGTCAGCATCCATGTCCTTTTGTACGGGATAAAAAGCAGTTGATTTCATTGGGTGCACTATGGTTTGCTGATTGTGCCTCGACATAGTGAACTCCCATTGTTGAGTTATATTTAGTGATTGCCATTTAGCCTTGATACAACAAAGTCCTAAATTTTGTTGCCATTCTTTTTTTTTTTTTCTGATCAACATCAGACTCGGCAGTGCCAATATACTCATGTCATATCAGTATTGCTATGATAGAATTTTAATCTTATATATACATACATATACACACATGTGCCTACAGACACAGATTCACACATATACATACACGCAGACATATATACACACACCACACACATTGATTGATTGAGATTGATTCATTCATTCATTCACTCACTCATTCATTCTTAGACCTTTACTGATTATATTTAGGTAAATTTTTAAATAAAAGATGTGCTTTGAATGAAGAAAGCATCCACCTTAGCCTCCATAGAAAGTTATCCTCAAAGATATATACCTACTCCCTAAACCACAACTTCTGTTAGAGATGATTAAGCAGGGAGAGTGCAGAAGCTTCATGTTGTGATAAGGAACATTCAAGTTACTCGAATGTGTATATGTTCTAAATGGAAAACTGCCAAGCTGTGAATGTTAGCTTATATTAAGTAGCTAATGAATATGGATCTTTATCTCTTTCTCCCTCCCTCCGTGCCCCCCTCCAAACACAAATATTTTTCATTGTTTAGTGCCTCAAATCATCATGTAATAAAGTTTACAATACTCTGCTTAGCATGTTAACCATTTCCAATATGTTTTGACCTCTGGCATTTCAGTGTCCTGAGAGGTCTCCCCTGATGTAACACACACAACTTGTAATACTGTCCTCATGTATGGGTCTCCACACTCAGACTACAGGATAATTTTGAAGTGACACAACTGGTTGCCAGTATAGAACAAATTTATGGCAATAGGAAAAATACTGTACATCTCATTCCAGCAGTTAGGTCAGTTTAAGACACGGGTATTAAACTCACCGCATCACGTTGTCATGACGTGACATTTTGTAACATTTTCCCCATTTGCGGAGCTGGGGTGGGCATGGCCTGCGCATGATCAATGGAACAGCTTGCCCTTGGAAGTTGTGGGAGTGCCATTCACTTGAAATTTTCAAGAAGAGATTGGACTGCAATCTGTCAGAAATGGTATAGGGTCTCCTGCTTGGGCAGGAGATTGGACTAGATGACCTACAAAGTCCCTTCCAACTCTGATTATCTGTTATGATGCATCTGGCCCATGGGCCATCAGTTTGACACCCCTGGTTTAAGACAACACCAATTAAAAATACATGAAAACATAAACACATCCAAATGATTTGGGATGAAAATGATAACATAGTAATCCATTCTCTTTAAAAGGTCATCACAGGTCACCATGGCTAAATGTTGATAACTGGGACTTCTTTATTAAGCAAGGTGGTCATAAAGAGAAAAATCACATGGCCATGCTGACTTACAATGGCCATTCCACCAGAGGTGGCATTCAGCAGGTTCTGACCAGTTCTAGAGAACCGGTAGTGGAAATTTTGAGTAGTTTGGAGAGCCAGCAAATACCACCTCTGACTGGCCCCGGCCCATCTATTCTCTGCCTCTTGAGTCCCAGCTGATCAGCTGGGTCTTCTTTTGTTCCCCTGCACAGGAGAATGGATCTGGAAAGCAGGTTAGCAGGTTGGGGAGGGAATGGGGATTTTGCAGTATCCTTCCCCTGCCATGACCACCAGGCCATGGCCACAGTACCGGTAGTAAAAAGTTTTGAATCCCACTACTGCATCCCACGAACTTTGGGGACTGATCGTAAGTCCCTTTGTCGAATGCTGTTGTAATTTTGAATGGTCATTGAATGAATGATGTTAAGTAAGAACTTCTAGGAAATTATTTTTTACAGATTGGAAGCTCCTGGAAGTAAATAGAACATAGCCTATATTGAGACTAAACTAGGTCTGATGTTATACGCATTGATTAAATGAGTATGCATATTAAAATGCAGCCTATAGGGTTTATTTTCCTTTCACAAATAGGATTTCCATGATTTACCAAAACTGTGGGCTGTAGGAAAATTTAACTCCCCCTTTTAACCTAATGCTGTTCTATCCCACTCTTAATTGCTACTTATATTTTAAAAACTTCAGTCCAGTTGAGTGTGGTGAAACTCGCATTTTGAAAGTTTGACATTTAATTGAGCTGCCAGTAATTTTCTGAGGACCTGTCTCATCAGTTGTATATGTTGTTCTATAGTATCCAAATATATTAATATATTATCAAGATATACCAATACACCCCTATATAGATGGTCATTTGGTTCTAGCCATACAGTTGACATGTTTAGTTTTGTTCTAGAATGTTTTAAAAACATCTGTTGTTCAAGAATGGATACCTCCTCCTTCTGCCTCCTTATCAGTGGTAGAATTCAATTTTTTACTACTGGTTCTGTGGGCGTGGTTTGGTGGGCATGACAGGGGAAGGATACTATAAAATCTCCAGTCAGAGGTGGTATTTGGCAGTTCTCTGAACTACTCAAAATTTCTGCAACCGGTACTCCAGAACTGGTCAGATCCTGCTGAATACCACCTCTGCTCCTTATGCTGTTATTTTATCTAGGAAGTATAAGTGTGGTTTTCTTAAGTCGATAAGTGATAGTTCCCCACCCACCCCCATCCTCAAATCACACAGCTTCAGGGACCTTTCTTCCATTTTTGGTTTCTATTATTCCTTGCACCAGAGACTGGAGTATATAGGTAGGCCTAGTTTAGTGATCACAACTGGGATCAGTAACTTTGTTGTAAAGCAAAGCAGTTGCTAAATGAAACCACAATTGTGCTTACAATCTTATTTCAGCTTTCCTTGGCTTTGCAGGCCTGCAAAGGTAGTAAATGCAAGGATTGATAACAAAGTTAGGTTTTCATCACCATCGTAACTGTGGTATGTAAGTCACCAAATGAGGCAGTCGCTAAAGGAGGACTATCTACATAGAAATCTGAATGCAGAGGGCAAAATATGCAGTGCAGATGGCCACATGCCAAACACCTACCTAGGACACCTGAAATTAAATATGTGTTTTCCCAGGATTTTGCAGGAACTGCAGAAGACAGCTATTTTAAGCTGTTCCTGATAAATGTTATGGGCATACCCACAAATCACATTTTGTCCTTCAAATCTGGATTACTGCACAGCTTTACAGAAAAATATCTAAATAAAACTAGAAATGTGTCATCAGTTCTCTGAACTAAAATTGTTGACTTGGGAGGCAATATATTTAGATTGTGGAATGCCATTTACTACACAGTTTTGGCTTTCTGTATAATGGGGCAACTGATGTATTCAGAAGCCTAATGAATGTTCTGTTCTGAATTAAAAGATGCAAATTTCTAATTTTTCCAGGGCAAAATCTTCAAAATCGTGTAAGACTTATGACTGCGAAAAAATTGTCAGTTTCAGCCAAGATAATGCTGTATTGTGCACTGTCTCTGTGTGATGTTTTTAAAAGCAGTGTTCTAAAACTAAATTACATAAAAGGAAAGTGAGGTTTTAAAAGTCCTGAATATATTTAAAAGGATTCAGGCTATCTTATGAAGGTGGTTAAATGGTAGCATTTACCTGATCTTGGCTCATTACAAAAAGCTAAGTAGGATCAGATGTGGCTAATTCTTGGGTAGATGATTACCAGCAATTCCAGGTCTGAAATACTTGGATCTTGAAGCAAGCAAGGAATGCTTTACATTTTGCATAGCAGATTTTCCTTAAAGTTGCAAATTCTCTAAAAAGCAGCTGACTGATATAGAGAGGATGTTCACACTGGATTCAAAGAATTAGGCTTCCCTCAATTAACAATATAAAAAAAGTCTTCACAAATACTGTAGATTACCAAGGACACAGCCTCAGTTGGTCTATCAGCCAATTTATTTTGTTCATTGACCAGCAAAACAGATTGTCAGGATTCTGGTAGTTACCCACATTTAAATCATGAGTCTCAAGCCCAACTTCCAAAACTTAAAAAGAATTTATTGGGAATTAACATGCTGGCACTGCCTGGGTATAGCTGATTCTGAGACACATAATTCATTGTCACCCTTGGCCTTGGTTTTCCCCTCACCCCCTGGGTGTATTGTAATTCATATTCTCCAATGGGACACATCCATAGCCAAGATTCATCAGTCATGCTCTTCAGTAAGAATTTTGCGCAGCAGAAACTTCAGTCACATAGTTACTATCTTTGAAAACATTTATGGAATGCAGTTTCATTTTTGCAAGCTGCTGCACTGCTCCCCCCTCCCTTTCTATTGATAACTCTAAAAAGACCATAGAAATATTTTATGAGTTGACACAGATCTTTGAAAAAGTCAGATTTAACTCACTGAATATCAAATTATAGGCTATATAGCACAAAAATCTATTAGAATAAAACAAGATGTAACTTGATATAACAAAAAGCAAAATTGTGAATTTAAGAAATTTGGCCTTTAAAATTAATATAGTAAGACATTATGCAGTTTGAATACAACAATTAAATGATTATTTAGAAAAATGTAATGGTAAAATTACTAATCTAAAATATATTAACTATTATAATGCTAAAAAAATGGAGGGAAACTATACTAGTGATATTGTATGTAGAGAAAATAGAGTCATTTATATAAGGGAAAACTCAAGTAGTTATATTTACCGTAGAAAAGATATGATGTAATTACTAAAGCGTGTCTGTGACTGCTGCAAATGAAATATAATGAAAGAATTTGTGGAAGCTTCATCACTGGAAACTTTCAAGAAGAGACTGGACTGCCATTTGTCAGAAATGGTGTAATGTCTCCTGCTTGGGCAGGAGATTGGACTAGATCAGGTGTTGCCAACCTTTTGGACCTCAGGGACCACCAAACTCATAATTTTAAATCCTGGGGACCACTAATATGAATTTTGACTGATGGCGGCTTGCTGACATTGGTGGGAGAGAGAGAGATCTGATCTAACCTCTCTCCCTCCCTCCCTCCCTCTCTTTCTCTCTCTCTCTCACACACACACACAGAGGCAGGGGTGGGATTCAAATTTCTTTAAAACCGGTTCTGTGGGCATGGCCTAATTTGTGGGTGTGGCTTGGTGGTCATGTGATTGGCTGAGCATGGCTTGTATGTATTATAAATATTTATGTAAATATTACTCTTTTATTAAAAAAGAGCAATTTTTACCCAAAATCAGGCATAGCTAGGCAAACTGAGTTGCTCAGAGAATCACAGATTAATTTAGAGATCTATGATTCTGCAATTGCCTACCTGAGTCTGTCATCTAAAATTTGCTTGCAAGCAAACTCACAAAATTATCCCACAACACACTATGTATATAAATATTGATTTTTTTATTTAAAAAGAGCAACTTTTACCCAAAATCAGGCAAAGCAGGTAGGCAGATTGAGTTGCTCACAGAATTATAGATTCATTTAGAGATCTATTTATCTGCAATCGGCTACCTGCACTGAATAATAGAAACTTCAGTCCTAAGGAAGGTTGGGCTCTGCAGAGCTGAAGATCTGAAGATTAGCTAGAAAGCAAGAAATGCAACAATTCCCTGCTTTTTAGCTAATCTAAATCTTGCAACACAACAGAATAGCTGATGGTGAGGGAGGGAAGGAAAAATAGCAACTTAGCAGGCAAGTTTGCCAGGTAAGGAGTGAGTGGGTAGGGACAGTTCCCGCGTGCCATGTGGGCGGCGCAGCCTTGTGTTCCTGCGTAGCCTGGATTAATTGCTTTGAGGGGTGCTCTGGGGGTGACAAAATTTTGTTGCATGCCCCACTGGTTGGCGACCACTAGACTAGATGACCTGCAAGGTCCCTTCCAACTCTGTTATGCTGTTCTTATATGAGCCATATTTATAATGAAATCAATTTTTGTATTATCTCAGTGATACTGAAAGGACATAGTACTTAGAATAAGTCTAACTCCTTATATCTTGCTTCTATTTGCTGTGCTGATGGCAGGAACATCATGCATAATAAATAAGAAGGGCATGAACACACAAAGAACGAGGAATGCTCAATAGATAAGATCAGGGCTGTCAAACTCATGGCCTGTGGGCCATATATGTCATGCACTGGCCATGCCCACTCCTGGTTTAGCAAAGGGGGAAAAGTTGTGATACGTCATGAGATGGCCACCGTGATGACATGAGTTTAACACCCGTGGATAAGATGAACACACAAAGAACAAGGAACCACCCTGAGTTGGGTCAAAGGCTATTATCTCTGATTGATTACATGAATGTATAAGATGTTTGCCGCACTCTCCTTACGTGTTATGACATATTGGCAAAATCCCAAAAGTCATGTGCTTAGAGGATTAAGGTATATAATGTAATGTTGGACAGTGGTTCAGAGCCAATCGGCCTCAGGCCATCCCTTTTGACTGCTTGTCTGGTTGGTCCCATTGCAATCTATCACTGAGCCTTGGTGGCACAGTGGTTAGAATGCAGTACAGCAGGCAACTTCTGCTGACTGCCCTCTGATTGCAATTTGGTAGTTCAAATCTCACCAGGCTCAAGGTTGACTCAGACTTCCATCCTTCCAAGGTGGGTAAAATGAAGACCCAGATTGTTGGAGGCAATGTGCTGATTTTATAAACCATTTAGAGAGGACTGTAAAGCACTGTGAAGTGGTCTATAAGTCTAAGTGCTGTTGCTATCGCTATGCTCTAAATTCTAACAAATCTGTGGGTTGTTACGTGAGATGCTTTTTGGTGTCTTGTCTGTTCAATAACTACTAGATGCAGCTTTGTTGCTAATAATTTTGCATTTTCCCTGGCAAGTTATCTTCCTTAGCCATTATCTTTTGGCCTAATTTAGCCATTATCAAAAGTAGGACCTGCTACTTCTATTCCTCAGGTAATGAAATTAATAGCCTAACAACAATATATAGCCTTCATTTTATCTAAATCTGTCTAATCCTTTAAAGATCTTCAGATTGCAGGCATTTGGTTGAATAGGTTATAACTTCTTTTTTACTTTATCCTAATTATTTCATCATTCAGTTTCAGAGCTTTAGGATATTTTCTATCCTTTGCTTTATTTCTATTAAATTTAATCATTTTTCTATATCTTTTGTTGTCTTCTATATTGTTTCTAGCAACTTTTTTGAGAGATTGAGACACTATTCTTATATGATGTTTAGGCTCCAATCTCTTCAATCATTCCTCCCTCTTTTGAGTGTTATGAACTTCATACTTCCACCTTCCCATTCATGTTAGGATGGTACCTGAAAAAAATAAACATGAAAGAAATATGAAAGAACTTCACCAAATCTAGTTTGAGTGCCAGCCCTTGTGAATATATTCATTGACACATAATTAGTTGTAGCTTAATAAAAGAGTTATGCTAAAATGATCCATTTGTTTGTAAACATTCGTAAGGAAAGAGTCATATCTGAATGAGCAGGAAAATACTCCATTCTATACCAGTGATTTATTTTATTTATTTGATTATTTATATCCCGTTTTTATCATTTGTACAAATAACTCAAGGCAACAAACATATCCAACACTCTTCCTCCTCTTATTTTCCCCACAACAACAACCTTGTCAGTTGTTGCGTATGGTCTAAGGTCATCCAGCTGGCTTTCATGGCTAAGATGGGACTTGAACTCATGGTCCCTTGCTTTCTAGCCTGGTACCTTAACCACTAGACCAAACTGGTGCTCTCAGTGATGCCCCATCAAAAGTGGCTGAGAGAACATGAGAAATTAAAACTTTATTTAATTGTTATTTTATTAGACCAAACCTATCACCTTCAAGTACAGTTGGAACATCCAGAAAACCACATAACAGGGTGGTAGACATGCATAGTTGTCTCATTGTCTTCCATAGTTAGTACCAGGATGGAACGGAGAACTAGAGTTAATGTGCTACTATATGTAGCCAACATTTATGGCCATATATAGAGAGACCTACAGTTGCATAACTGTGATGGACTGCATTTTTGCTGAAAACCAGTGGTCATGCTCCATAGCAGTTGTTGCCAACCAGTGGGCCAGGGACCAATGGTGGTCTGCAAGAAAATTTTGGTGGTTCGCAGAGAAATGTCATCCCAAAGCAATTAATCCAGGCTGCGCGGGAATACAAGGCTGTGCTGCCCACATGACCTGCAGGAACACAAGGCTTGTGTCACTTGCATTGTGAACAACACAAGGTAGTGAGGGTAGGGGGGAAAGGGCGGAGGGGGGGAACTTGCCGTAAGCGCCTCGCCTGGCCACTGGACTGCTTCTTTCTGCTTCTTTCTTCTTCTGCTTTAGGCTGCATGCAAAAGCAGCAAAAGTCTTTCTTTCTCTCTGCCAGAAATGAGTCTTTGGGACCCTGTAAGGTATCCTGCTCCAAGAGGCTGCGTTGGCATGAGAAGTCTCACGAAGATTTATTTCTGGCAGAATTGGGAGAGAGAAAGAAAGACTTCTGCTACTTCTGCTGCTTTCCTTGCATGAAGCCAAAAGTCTCTCTCTCTCCCCCCCGAGAACGGAGCTGGAGATGGTATCCTGCAATCTCAAATAAAGAATGATCGATTGGTAGGAAAACAGAGGTGGGGAATTTTCCTGCAGACTTTTTTTGGATTTTTCCAGGGTCTCTGGCCCACAGGAAATTATGAGCTTTGTAGTCCCTGAGGTCCAAAAGGTTGGTGACCCCTGCTCCATAGCAAACAATGGGTTTGCTTAATGACTGCGGATTCACTTAATGACCATGGCAATAAACTTAACAACCAACACAAAAAGATCAGCTTGGTTATATAATGACCAGTTTTGCAATTGTCATGACCATACTCCATTATGCCAGACTCCATTATGATCATAAGTCGAACACTACCTGTATTCCAAAAGTCATTTGACAGCTTGGGAACACTGACTTTGTATTATGCTAGTAGTACTGTAATATATTATTATTGTTGGTCATATATTCTTATTCACTGCTTTTATTGTTCATCTTTTGTTTGGTTTTTTTTGAAAGCATTTGAGCCCTGAAGAAACGAAATGCAGTTCTTAATCACATTGCTAATGTCTACTTTAATTTCTACCATTTGAGGATTTCAATAAACCTTTCCTAGTAATTAGGATCTATTTCCATCTTACTCATGAATCACAGTTACAAAAACGTGATCAAAAATTCCAGTTGGGCAAGTGACATTTCTTTATGATACTTATTTGATGTGAGAGACATCTCATTGATTTCAGCATATTTTAGGAACTATGATCTGGCGCAGTATGTGAAAATTATATAATTAAAGACCAGCAAATCAGTGGTGTAACTTAAAAATTCCATAACTTGGAAGGTTTATTTAGAGAGCCTTTTGCTTTTTTAAAATAATAAAATAATAATTTGCATTTGCTATGTACTTTCTTTTGTTAATGGGGTTAATATTAAAAAAAAAAAAGCTTAAGAATACATAAATTGCACTCATAAAAATTGCTAAAATGTTCCCATCATGGATGAATTACTGCAAAAGTTGATGGAGTTAGCAGAGATGGGTAAACTGTCCATTATTATCAAAAAAAGAAGTGTGTTTGTGTTATTATTGTATTGAATGTACATAGTGGTATTAACTGCGCTAAAGTGAATCTAACTTTTAGATGATCCCAATTGTTTTGGAGGGAAATTTAGAACATTTATATTTGGGCTGGCTTTTTCTAGTTCTATGTTTGGTTAAACCCCTGTGGGCCTAGAGTATAAATTACAGGCATTTGCCTGCAGTTCCTCAATTCCAGTTTTGAGTTAATAAATATTGTTGCAGCTATGCTGGCCTACACAATAGTATTTCCAATAGTACTTAGAAACTGCTTCTGGACTTTTTGTTTGTGGTGTGTGTGTGTGTGTGTGTGTGTGTGTCTGTGTGTGTGTGTAGGGGAAAAATTAAACTTTGATTTTGGGTTTTTAGGGTATTTTGAATGGAAAAGATAGTATTATAAGACTAGATATATTTAAATGCTTCTTTTACTGGAAAATGTAGAACAACAAATGGCAAAGATGAATATTTTAGAGTTTTTGTGAGGACATATTGTGGGGACATATTGACTTGTGAATCATCTGCAGCCCCTAACATGGAGAATAACAATGGATTAAGTGGAATCTACTTTAGAAACATCCAGAGAGCCACATGATTTGAAAGAAGAAAGATCTGCAGTATTGAACGGCCTTTGCAATAGAAATCTAAGTCTTGAGGAATGTGGGGAATTTTAGAATTAATTATTGTCTCTTCTGGAATCCATCACACTGTCTTCCTCCTCTGTGTCTACATTTCTTTTTTGATGTGCACATTTTTGCTTTGGTATTAGTCTGAAATTCTTCTGTAGTTGATTCTGACTACAAATCTTTCATTGCCTGCACTTACATATGAGCAAAAAAATGAATAAAATTCTGGTGGCTTCATCGAGCAGGGAAACAATCTATTTCTGATCTTAGTGTACATTGGTACTAAGATCTCTTAAGTAATAGAGATAATTGTGTAAATTAGTATGGAGTCATCTGTCTTTACAAAGGTCTGAAGTGAACCTTAACTTCCAGACAGTATTTATTTATTTATTAGAGGTGGAGCTCTCACCTCATATAGGATGTAAGTTCGATCCTAGGTAGAGGCAAATATTTCTCTCTCTGGGCACACTAAGAATATATATGCTGAACAAAACTCTGCATTGGCAACAGGAAGGGCATCTGGCCATTAAAAAACCATCCTCCTAGCTCCATTCAGTTGCCCAGATTCACCCTGCAAGGGATTATGGGTCATTAAAAGATGATGGTGATGATTTATTTATTTATAATTATATGTCTTTTCTAGCTATAGTCCTCTGACTCTACAAGCAATAACATACAAATCTACAATGTAATAAAGTCAGGAATGAAAAAATAGGACACATGAAGTTCCAATTAAACATGAAGTTCCAATTAAACTAATATATTACTAATCATGTTTATGCATAGGATCTACTCAGCTACAAGTAAACACTATCTTGGCATTAGATAAGGGTCAATGGAATTCAAGGGGGTTGGATGTAGTTGTTCATGGCTCCATAATCACTATAGGCTGATTCCTCTTTTGACTCCACCCGAAGATGGAGGGAAAATGATAAATGCAATGAGGAATTACTGGCATAAATACAGTATGATGTGATTCAAAACACTTGGATCTATTGGCAAAGTCAATCTGCTGACTAAGCAAAGGCAAATACAAGTAGTTATGACCACAATTAAGCCCAAAATTTATGTTGCTAACTGAGATGTTGAGTTTTGCCCCATTTTATAACTTTTCTTGCAGAGTTGTTCAGTGAATCATTGCAGTTGTTAAGACAGTAACATAGTTGTTAAGTGAATCTGGCTTCCCCATTGACTTTGCTTGTCAGATGGTCACAAAAGGTGACCACATGACCCCAGAACACTGCAACTGTCACAAATATGAATTAGTTGCAGAGCATCTTAATTTTGATTACATGACCATGGGGATGCTGCAATGGGCATAAGTGGGGGGAAAACGGTAATGTCACTTTTCAGTACCATTGTAACTTTGAACAATCACTAAATATTAAATGTAAGTCAAAGACTATTTGTACAAATAAATAGCCATGATTTTGGATATTTGAATTAGGATCTGCTTCAGCAGGAAATTCTAGTAGCTATTGCTGTTTTGGTAAAGATTTTTTCTCTTTACATATTGATATTTTCATTATTTGTGCTGCCCCCACTCACCCACATGTCAGGGTTGGTGTAGAGCAGGGGTGGCCAACCTTTTGTGTTGTAATGATGAGGCAGTCGAGTTGTTTGATCACGAACAACTGAATTATGATGATGATCTTTATTGGAGTATAGTCTTTGCATTTATATACATTTTTAATTATCCTACATCATTGGTTAACTTTGGTTAAGCCCATGTCACACCGAACCAACGGATGCAAAAAGGATGTAAAACGGACAAAAAACCTTGCCATCCGTTCGA
>BHFT01060766.1:0-22770 GCA_004320025.1 Laticauda laticaudata
TGAGTCTATCTCATATATTAGGTTCACCTTTTAAGTTGCATTACTGAAATAAATGAACTTTTGCACAATATTCTAACTTTTTGAGTTTCACCCGTATTCCAATTCTTCCAAAGTTAGTTTCCTACTGCATTCTCAGATGAATTAAATTTATTTAATAATTAATTTTAATTAATTTTATTAAAATAGAAATATTAATTAAAATAAATAATTAAAAAGACAACAGCAAGAAAAAACCTTTCAAAGGGAAGAATCAATGAACTACTAGATCTTTATCTGTCATTAGTTTTCTATGTTTTTAATTAAGAGTATATTTTAATTTTATTTAATTTTGTTTTCTTTGGAAAGGAAAGTTATTTAATTTTTGTTAAATGAGAATGCTTGAAGAGACGGAGAACTGGAAGCTGATTTTGTCGATGGCATTTAAAGAAAATCAATATAAAATGTTTTGTAGATGGCACTTAACGCCTGCAAGGCTGGCGAAAATGTATTCAAATATAAAACCGGAATGCTGGAAGTACAAACAAAAAAAAGGAACATTTTTCCCTATGTGGTGGCAATGTATAGAAGTTAAAAAACATTGGAAGAAGGTACAGAGATGGCTTCTCGAGATTACAAACCATAGATTGAAACTGGAACCAGAAACATTCTTATTAGGTATGGTTTAAGAGAATTTGAGCAAGGATAAAAGGTCTATCATGGTACATATCTTAACAGCAGCAAAAATCACCTTTGCATAAAGTTGGAAGAGTGATAAAATACCATCAGATGAAGCTTTAATTCAAAAAATAATGGATTGTGCAGAGCTAGACTAATTCACTATGGAATTAAGAGGCAAAGGTAAATTAGAATATTACACAATATGGGATAGGTGGTCTGAATGGGTGGAGAATAAAGATAAAAATGATGTATAGTCACATAACAAGAAACATGTATATTTAATGACACAAATACTGTTAATGGAAATGAGAGTTTCGTATTTTTGGTTTTTAAAGAATAAAAATTTATTTCTATAAAAAAGAGAATGCTTGAAAAAGACAAAAGCACTGGTGAGAATAAAAGGCCTTGTGAGAGTATTTCTCTTCTCTTCATTCTTTCTAAGGTCTCAGCATCTTGCAGCTGGAGATCCAAGTCCTCATTCTGTCCAAGTCTCTTGAATGACTTTGAATTGGTACAGTATGCTACAGTATAGAGAGAAAGTTCCCCTTGCCCCCTCTCTCTTTTGCTAGGCCTGCTCAAGCAAAGTGCTGCACTTTTTTGATTCATTTGCAGGTGAAGGGCTAAGAAAAGATCAGTCTGTGGTTTTTTTTTAATCTGCCTCCCAATTAGAAACAGAAGAACTGCAACCAGTCAACATTCACAATTCTAGGTAGATAAATAATAGACATCTGATAATCTGATTTGGTGTAATGTCTCTCTTTATGTTCCTACCTTAGTTCCCTGTATCATATGTTTGCACCTACAATAGCCTAATGCCCCCCTTACTTGTGCTGTATGGAAATGGAAGTATACACAAACACATACAAACAAAAGCCTGGAGCCCATTATGGTGTAATAGCTTCTAAAGTGAGAGGCTGAGACAAGGTTCAATCTAATTAGATCCTCAGAAGAATAGTCCTGATGTTCTAATGCAGAGAGAAAATCAAATTATTCTTCCTTTGCAGAAGGTAGAAAGAACATCTACAAAAGTAAATGTGAGTGATGAAGCTTTAATAAGCAAAAATGGTTTTGTACCAGGATTATATTAAAAGCTGTTGAGGTGGGGTAGAAGTGGGGTGTCTTTTCAAATAATTTTTTGAAAGAGGGCAAATTAGCATGTTCGTCAGTAGGAAATATTTAATACTGGTTTATTAGCCTTACAACATTTTCCTCTGGAAATTTGTTATTTTATGGTGCAGTTAGTACCTGGATAAATAAAGGAGAATATAAAAGGGCTGATAGCCAGTGGGAGGATTCAAATATTTTTGCTCCTGGTTTGGTGGGTGTGGCTTGGTGGGTGCGCTTTATACACATGCACACACTTTGTGTGCACACGTGCACCAAATGCACTATTTGCGCAGGCGCAGAGGTGTTCTAACTCACCTCCTACAAGCCTGCACAATCCTGGTCGCTTCAGCAGCTGCCGCGCAACACTGTTCTGTGCTGTGCAAAGTAGCTGCACTTCAAATTCAGCAGATAAAGGTGAGTATGGGAGCCCAGTATGGGTGGGTGGGCCCAACCACAGAGTGGTGGAAAGAACTGATTCAGTCTCCGCTGCTCATTGCTGCTACCAGCTCGCCAGAACTGGGCTGAAATGGTCGAATGCCACCACTGCTGATAGTAGATAGCCTAAGATAGCATCTTCTTCTATATTACAGCTATCTATAATAAAAGGGGAAGGACGACAGATGCTTGACTTTGGAAATAAAGGAACATTGAACAGAAATAAAACCAATAACTCTGTGTTGCCCTTTCATTTTACTTAAAATCCACTCCTTAAAATAGTCACCTTGGTTTCCAGAAGAAAAGTATTGTACTGTCTGTGAGATTCTTCTGTCCTCAGATAAAGATGTTTTGTGAGTAATATACATGATGAAACCAGTAAGTTGCCATGTCACCATGAAGGAACACGCTGGGCAAAAAGTAAGTGCTTTCTAGGGCAGGATAATGTTAGCTCTTGTTGTGCAAGCTGATTGAGAACATTTATAAGTCTTTTTCACATTAGACTTCAGAGGCGGTAATTGTAATAATAATAAAAAAAAAACCACAACTCAGGAGCTAAAATCAGCTTAGCATTGAAAACCACTGATTGAATAAATTGTAGTTTTTTTTCTTTGTTTTAAAGGCTAATCAATGAACAGGCAGGGAAAAGAGTTTTTATCTGGCTATAAAGATGAGAGATGCTTTAATAAATGACTTCCTATTTGCATATTGATGAAAAGTTAGTGCATGGTTTATTGAAGGATATTAAAATAGGATGAGTGGTTCATTCTCAGGAAAGTGCTGTTGATGGGCAATCAATCATGAAATAAATAAATGTTTCAGGACATACTACAGTTTGTGCATTAGAAACTGTGTGTCATCATTTGTACTGTAGCTCTGCAATAGGCGAAAGGATTTGCCAATATGTTAAATGTGGTTGAACACAGCACCCTTACTGCATGAGGCAATGGGGAAGGGTTCCACAAGCTACAGTTCAGCAAAATCTGAAAAGTTACAGTTTTATACATGTTTTAGGCAGATTTGTCTGTGGATAAATCCCACTGAAGACAGGACTTGCTTCCGAGTAGATATATTATTCATTGATGATTGGGTAGATGAATGAATCTAATTAAAATGTGTAGGTGTGAATATGAAGAAATGATGCTTTTGAAAAGTCATTCTTTTTCATTTGTTTTAAGTAATACAGTATGCATGACAGAAAAAGTTTTCCCTCCCACATGAGCTCACTTTGCTATGTGTAATTTTTTGTAAAAATTTGCTTTTTTAAAAAAATAGTTTCATCATGACTTATTTTCTAGTTTTTAAATTTGACCTTTTGCTTTTTGTCAATTCACAAGGTATTTTAAATCAGTTGATGTAGCTTTCTTCATTGTTGTAAATATCATTTTTAATTAAATATTTTAGTTATAAAAGGGGAAAGGGCAGGCGTGGGTTTCTACCAGTTCGCACTGATTCTATAGAACCGGTTGTTAACGTCACCGGTCGTTCTAAGAACCGGTAAAACCAACCCCTGCTTGGCCTCGCCCCTCTTCGCTGCTCCTACAGGCCAAAAACCGGTTTTGATAACTGCGCATGCATGAAAATCCCTTCCTCATTCTCCCCTGCCCGCCTCTCCCTCGCTGCCCCAGCCCCCCCATCCACTGCTCCAAAGTAAAANCCCAGCCCCCCCATCCACTGCTCCAAAGTAAAAAAAAACTTTTTTTAAAAAACAGTTTTTTTTTTACTGCGCACGTGAAAATCCCTTCTGCATTCTCCCCGACCTGCCCCTCCCTTTGCTGCCCCAGCCCCCACCCCATCCGCTGCTCCAAAGTTAAAAAAACCCATTTTTTTAAAAAAAACATTTTTTTTACTGCACATGCGCAAAAATCCCTTTTTCATTCTCTCCCGGCCTCCCCGCCCCTACCCCTACATGTGCTCTAATTACAAAAATTTACCTGCGTGGCACCATCGCTCACACCAGCAGCAGCCAAGCCAGGCAGCCGGCCAGCCAGCCGGCTGTCCATCCTTGCCTGCCTTCTGCCACCTTGCTGAGTCAGGGCAAGCCGCAAGCCTCGGTTACCACCATAGCTAACCATCCTCGCCTGGCTGGCCTGCCTTGCCCTGCCTGCCTCCCGCCACTGCAGCTAGCCGGCCTCGCCCGCCCAGACTGCCTACACTGCTGCCGGCCTCCTAAGACACAGATTGATAAATACGATCCTCCAACCCAGTCTCCTACCTACTGCCGCCAGTCCCGGTTGCCCGCCCCCATCTTTCCCCTTTGCTTAAAAAAACATCAAGATGTACAGTAAAATAATTTTTATTTATGTGTTTATTTATTTCTTTATGATTAATAAAAACAAAAACAGATAGTAAAAAAATAAATAAATACATAAATAAAAAAAGCAACTTACCAAAAAGGAGACAGGCAACTTCTTGTTACATTGATGTTATACATTATCTGTTTCTGCTTAAATCAATATATAGTAACATCAATGTAAAAAGAAGTTGCATGCATACATAAATGATTTTTTTTAAATAAAAGTGTTTTTTTAAAAACATAAAAACATGAAACATAAACCATCTTCACTTATATAGTGTGTTGGTTGGTACAAATCACTTGTGCATAATCTCTGCAGTCTTTCCTTTCCAATTTGCATT
Organism: Laticauda laticaudata; assembly: GCA_004320025.1. Taxonomy (NCBI): domain Eukaryota; kingdom Metazoa; phylum Chordata; class Lepidosauria; order Squamata; family Elapidae; genus Laticauda; species Laticauda laticaudata. The sequence continues at coordinate 4,837 of BHFT01060766.1, forward strand.
AATCCTTATATCATGCTAAGCAATTGGCCACTAAGAGAGCACCTGGTCATTAAGTGAGGACCACTTAAATTTGGGTTGCCAGCCACATGGCCACCTGCCTGGGCCTTTCCAGGGCCTCCCCAGGCCTTGGAAACTGGCAAAAAGCACTTGCTAAGCAATTGGCCACTAAGTTAGCACCTGGTCATTAAGTGAGTACCACTTTGGATTGCCAGCCACATGGCCACACCCACCTCAGTCACATGAGCACATAGCCACGCCCAATCAGAAAGCCATTTCCACCCCAATCACATGACCACCAAGCCACACCCACAAATTAGGCCACACCCACAGAACCATTTGTTAAGAAATTTGAATCCCACCCCTGGGAAAAGGAGACCAAACCAGAGGGAGCACAACCAGAAGCTGGATGGGAGACAGTGGAAAAGAGTTGGAATAGCCACTCCTTAGAACAAGGGTCCCTAAACCCCAGGCCATAGCCCTCTATTAGGTTCTGGCCTATTCGGAATTGGGCCATGCAAGTGACTGGCTGGAACACGTGCAGCTCAACTTGCGTGAGTGGTGGGCTGTAGACACTTGTGCACATGCCCGCCAGGTCACCACTCACAGAAGTCAAGCTACATGCTTAAGCACCCACCTTCCACTTGTGCAAAGGCTATATGTGTATATGTATACACCAGTTTCACGACTTGCTTGGTCCAGTACCACTCTCTCCCCTGCCAAGATGTCAAGTCATGAAGGTTGGGGACCACTGCCTTAGAATCTCTCAGGGTATATCCATTAGGATGGGAATAGTAAGGGCTTAGTCTGGCAAGATTCTGTCTGTTGATTGTAAGCAAATAAAGAACTGAACTCTGAGGGAATTGCTCCTCATTATCCTTGGGTTTAACCAGACATCTGACGATTAGCCATTCCTGGTTTGGGGTAACTGGATTTGTAATTCAAAATATCTAAAGCACAGAACAATAATCTATTCATACATGTACATATATGCCCTTCACTATATGAAAACTATATAAACACCTTTGTGAAGTCATAAGCAGTTGAACTCAACTCAAAACAGGCTTTGCCTTACTTGCTGCAGGAATTAAATCTATATCTAAAGCATAACACTGACTACAACACAATTATTGGCAGGGATTATCCTCTTCTTGAAGGTGAACATTTCCTTCAACTCACTTCGGAAGCGATCATGCAACCAGGCATAAAGGAAAGGGTTATAGCAGGAAGAGCTCATGGCAAACCAGTGGCAGAGCAACTGCAACAGAAGGAAGTATTCTTTGTTAATGAGGTTGATGTTGATATCGCGGATAATGTTGAAGACATGAATGGGGAACCAGCAGACAGCGAAAGCAGCCACCACCAACACCAGGAGGCGGAAGATCTTCCTTCTTCTCAGGCGGTCAAACTCTGCCTGGCTTTGTGTTGGATGACCCGGAACAACACGGTTCTTCAGTTTGATGGTGATGCAGATATAGGAGAGAGAGACAGCTGAAAGAGGCAGGATATAGGTGATGATCAGGGTGCTGTAAGCATAGGCCAGGTGCTCCCTCTCTTCTCCTATCCAGAATTCCTCGCAAATGGTAAAGCCTTCCTTCTGGAACTCCACATGGTAAGTGTGGGCAACAGCTGGAGCTACCATGGCACATGAGAGCAGCCAAATCCCACCAATGATGTACACACAAGTTGTAAATGAGATACGCTTCTTCAGGAGATGCAGAGTGGTGTAATATCTGGAAAAGCAGAATAACAGAATAACACAGTTGGAAGGTAGCCTGTAGGTCTTCTAATCCAACCCTTTGCTTAAGCAAGAAACCCTATACCATTTCTGACAAATGGTTGTCCAACCTCCAGTGTTGGAGCAGCCACAACTTCTGGAGGCAAGTTGTTCCACTGATTAATTGTTCTAACTGTGAGGAACATTCTCCTTAGTTCTAGGTTGGTTCTTTCCTTGATTAGTTTTCATCTATCCAGCAGGGAGCAAGATAAATGAACATGACCTCTCCTCTTGCTTCTTTCTCTGCTCTTCTATGGAATTCTTTCTGCTTCTCAATCATACCCTAACCACAGCTCTGTAGGGTGCTGCCAAATCTTTTAGAAACAATATATATTATGTAAAAACATGAAAACAATAGAAAAATTAAAATAGAGAAGAGGACAACATCCAAGATAAATTTCAAGGACAGTAATAATTAAAGCAAGAAAATGCAGCATACCGTAAAAAACAATCTTGTTTCTTCTGGTCATCATCATTATCACTGTTGCCATCATTGTGTGCATTCAGATTAATACTGATATCATAGACATAATAGTAATGGGACTTTCTTAGATGCCCAGTGCATATTCAAAACATAATAATCTTAATATATAGATTAATTTATAATAATCTTAATAATAATAATATATAGAGTAATCAATAAAACAGCAAACTCAATCCACGGGGCAGATAGACCCAATAGAAGAACAGCTATTCTTCCCCAGCACCTTTTTACTTTTAATTGGGCCTGTACCTAGTTGTACTACCACTGTAACAAATGGCTGTCTTTCCAATAAGCATGCATTGTTACTCCTAGCTTAACACTTAGAGATTCGGTGAATACAAATATTGATTGGTGGCTAACAACTGCATGCTCCAACTCAGATTCATATCTAAACACAAATGTTTTCTCACTTCACAAAAATAAATTGTTAGTATTTCTATGCTTACTATGATACAACCCTTTGTTATTATTCAAAGTTTAACTGCTGATACTCTGGCAATTCTATATTTGGGCTTAATTTGTAAAGTAGCACAAAGTAGGAACAATATTTACCCACCCCAATAATACCACCAGGGTCAGGTATATATCAAAATAGCTTGCATTTTCAAACCCTTGGTTATGATATGGGACTAACATATGCTCATCTCAATACTTCTCAGACCTACATCTTTATCTTGAAAAGCAAAAAAAAAGTCCAGGGTTTTAGCTATTGTCACTCAAGTATCTTTGATGGTATTCAGAAGTGCAACCTTATCAGTGACTAGGGTATATCTGGCCTTGCATATTCTCCATTGTAAAGAAATAGACTACATACAGCTCCTTTCAATTGTTATGATTTATTGATTTAATGCATGCTCTTCAAGGGAAGAGCAAAATTGCACACTAAAATAAAAAAGTATCCTGAGCTTTTACTCCTGTGTAAATGTGCAAAAAATTGTAAGACTTAGCTCACAGACTGTCATTTGCCCCATTTTCTCTTGAGAGTTGAATTATTCTAATATTTGCTTCACTGCTTGGCCCAGACCATATAGACATTTTCTGACTTAGCTTTGGTAGTGCTGTCAGTTAATAAAGATCTGCCTGAAAGAATAAGGAACCAGATACAAGTATTGGGACCAGAATTTATATTGCTAAACAAGCTGGTTGTTAAGTGAGTTATGCTCCATTTTATGATTTTTTTGCCATGGTTGTTAAGTGACTCATATGGTCCTTAAATAAATCCAGCTTCCCCAACTGATTTTGCTTTCAGAGGCCAGCTGGGAAGGTCGCAAATGGCAATCATGTGACCCCAGGATTCTGCCACGATTCCTTAGTACATGCTGGTTTCCAAGTGACCGATTTTTTTTCTCCATAACTGTGGGGATGCTGCAATAGTCATAAGTGTGAGACCAGGCCTTATGTCATTTTTTTCAGTGCTGTTGTATAACTTCAAATGGTTGCTAAGTGGATGTTTGAAAATCAAGGACTACCTATAATGATCAGTGGCAGAAAGTACTGCTTTAGTAAGGACAAACCTGAAATGTTGCATCTGGTTTTGGTCACCACGTTACCAAAAAGATGTTGAAACTTTGGGAAAAACGCAAAAAAGAGCAACTAAGATTATGAAAGGCCTGGAGGCTAAAACATATGAAGAACGATTGCAGGATTTGGGTTTGGCTGGTCTAGAGAAAAGAAAGACTATGGGTGTCATGATAGTGGGATTCCAGTATTTGAGAGGTTGCCACTGTGAGCAGAACCGAAGCCATGTTGGATGGCCCATTGAATTGAATAAGGAAGTTGTCTCAAAACTCAGTAGTTCTGTTAAATAAGAAAGTGTTCCAGTTTGTGCACAAGAGAAAAAAACAAGATAAGGTGAGAACAATGGGGAACTGTAATAAAGTGCTGCGATGTCAGAAACCGTATAACTATTTTTGCTAGATAAGGAGCTAGTATGAACCTTTGAAATATATGTATCAATTTGAAAACAGAAAGAATGTGAGCCAAGCCCCCGTAAGAGGGGATAAAAATTCTGCCTGAATTTTGCTCTGTGTTCCTTCAATGCCTGAAGGGACCCGTCTCTGCAGACACATGAATAAAACCTTTTTTTCCTTGGATCAACGAATCTTTTGGTGGTTTTTTATCTGCTTCCACCTCACACTGTTCTCTGGTGATGAATCCCAGTCAAACAATGCCTATGAGTTATATATCAGTATTAGACAATTTTTTGACAATGAGGCCATACTTGGACATTTTTGTGGGAAGGCAAGGCCTGCAGGATAGCACAGGGAGAGGAGTGTCACCAATGCTCATAAAAATTGGCTTCTAGTTTTTGGACCGGGAACACATAGCTTCAAACATGAGGTTGCAGTTGGTCAACATTTTTCTTTTCTAATAATAAAAACAAATGTCCGGTATGAGATCTAATGTCATTTTTATAAATAAGAAGAGGGCACAAAGGCTGGTGCATATACATGATACAGATAGTCCTCAACTTATATCCATTCATTTAATGACCATCCCAAGTTACAATGGCACTAGAAAAAGTCATTTACACCTGATACTCACGTTTACAACCATCACAGTATCCCCAGTCACATGACCAAAATTAGGGCACTTGGCAACCGACTCATTTATGACGGTGGCAGTGTCCCAGTCAGGGTCATGTGATCACCTTTTGAGACCTTCTGACGAATAAAGTGAATGGGGGAAAGCCAGATTCACTTCACAACCATGTTATTAACTTAACAACTGTAGTGATTCACTTAACAATAACTAGAGAGGTCATAAAATGGGGCAAAACCCACTTAACAAAACGTCTCACTCAGCGATAGAAATTTTGGGCTCAATTATGTTTGTAAGTCAAGGACTACCGACAGTATATACTGGTTTACCTGAGATAAAATTATTTAAAATAATTTTAATTTAATTAAAATTATTTAAAATAATTTTAGGACCAGCTAGAGAAATATCCCCAGGTACTGTGGTACCTAATAGATGTCATATTGGATGCGTCTGGTGATGGACAAGATCATCCTCACCTTTGTTTCTTAGTAGGTGTCAGCTCTCCCTGCAGCACCCATGTCTGCCAGTGTTTTAAGCCAATTTTAATTATTATTTCTTTTACACTTATTAGAATGCATTCTGGTTGAATAGCATCACTCTTTCATCATCTCCCAAAGCTACTCTAGATTTTGATATGATCATTTTCTATGGGAAAAGTTCTAATAAATATAGTGAAAAAAAGTAAGTAAAAATGAAGAACCATTGCAGCTGAAAAAGAAATGTTGTACATATTTCATATAATACAAATGGTGTTCTTAGGGAATGGAGATTTCTGGTTGCGCATCAAGTTTTCTTCAATTAAAATCACCAGCAGCAAAATAAGTTCTTTAAATGACAACTTGCCAACTACTATCGATCTTTTCTTGCAATATATAATCATAGGAATCAGTTGGGTGTGTACAAGAAGACACATTCATTTTAGATGAATCCATACTAGAGGGTAGTACCCTGATTAATTTAGTTAGAATTAGAGTGTAGAAAATCTATCTACTCCAAGTTTGGCATTATTAAAACTCTGATAGTATCATGCAGAAAATTGTTTTAAAAAAGGCAGGATCACATACACCAAAATGAGCTTTTAACTAATTTAATGAATCATCTGACCAGGGATGAGTTCTTATAGCAAAAAAGGACCTGAGTTATATATTTTTTTTACAAAATGACTTTGGATTGTAGAACCCAAATCAAGGCTAAATTGAAGCGCATTAATTTCTCCACACTAAAAATAAGATGTATAACTGTAATCCACTTTGCTATTGACTAAAATATTCCATAAAACTTCTCCTCATACATATAGTTTGAGGATATTGCAGAGTTTGGCACCTTAGCAAATGTGATCAGAGATATCACCATTTCCTTCTATTTTTTCAGAAACTCCATCATTGCTAAGTGTCCCTAAAACTCTCCTACAAACTCAAGTAATGTCAGCTCAAAAGCACCCCTAAGCCACACTGACTGTTGGGGCCACCTCCTGCTCATATGAAGATTTGCATTTTTAACATGATTTAGAAGCAAGTGTCATGAATGCTCCTAAGCTTTGGTTCGAGGCCAGTATCTATTTGGCCTTAGCTTAAATCCAGTCCTGATCCCAACCTCATTTAATGACATGGTTACTGAGTGCTGGAATAGTGACTAAAGTGATGTGGAAATGCAAGGCCACAAGGCTAAATTCTGAAATGATCTTACTTTCAGTTCAATTGGGATGAAAGCCAGTTTGGTGTATGGTTAAGGAATTAGACTAGAAATCAACAGACCAGAAGTGGTATTCAACAGATTCTGACCAGTTCTGGAGGAATGGTAGTGGAAATTTTAAGTAGTTCAGAGAACTGGCAAATACCACCTCTGACTGGCCTTGTCCCCATCGCTTCTCTGCCTCCTGAGTCCCAGCTGATCAGCTGGGTCTTCTTTTGTTGCCCTGCAAAGGAGAACAGAGCTGGGAAGCAGGTTGGTGGGGTGGGGAGGGAATGGAGATTTTGCAGTAACCTTCCCCCAGGAGTGGGGTGGGAATTGAGATTTTACAGTATCTTTCCCCTGCCATGCCCACCAAGCCATGCCACACCCACAGAACTGGTAGTAAAAAGTTTTGAATTCCACCACTGCAACAGACTGTTCTATTCCCTTCTTAAGCAGAAGGTCAGCTGAATGTCTTTGGGCAAGTTATTCTCTCGTCCCCACAAAGAAAACTATTGCAAATCCTAACCCTAACTTTACCCAGATGTGTCAAGGCAATCTCCTGCAATCAACACTGAATTGAAAACATCTCTTTGTATATCTATCTCCCCATCCATCAATCCATCCATCCATCCATTTCATATGCACATACACAGCTGATAACAATAGCTGCCAATCCATATCCTGCAGATATTCTGGCTTCCCATCCTAAACAGAGCTGGGATTCTACTGGTTCAGACTGGTTGTATAGTTCCTGTTGGTTGTTACAATTCTGCGCAGTTCAGAGAACCGGCAAATTGTGCCCCTGGTTGACCCCGCCCCTCTCTGCCTGCCTCTCCCCTCCCAGTCAGTCCTTATTGTGCATGCATGATTTTACATGCATGCCCGACATCCCTGACTGCATTCTCTGCTGCCCAGTCACTCCTTAAGGTATTTTTTTTCCCTCCCGATGATCAGCTGCACTGGGATCCCCCTTGCTGTCTTACTGCTTTGCCCAGGAGGCTTCCCTGAGGCCCAGGAGACCAAAAAAAAAAAAAAANTGTGTGTGTGGGGGGGGTGCTGCAAAAACAAAAACAAAAGAAGAAGAAGTCATGCCCACCCATTCACATGGTCACACCCATCTAACCTTGCCCACAGAACTGGTTGTTAAAAAATTTGAATGCCACACCTGGTCCTAAACCAATTTCAGTAAAGATTGGATTAGAGACCATGTTCTTGTTTTTATTTACTTATTGGTTGGTTTCATTTTCTACCACCCCATTTGCCCATCCCATATCTTCGATTTCACTGCAGAGGAATATAAACCAGGGGTCTCAGAAGATGGCCTGTGGACTAACATGATCATGCAGGTGTCCATGGTGCCAGTCTGGGAAGTCAAGCTCTATTATCCTGATCCTAGAGGTCCTACTGGGACTAGGTATAAAAAAAGGCTTAGGCAAAGTCTAGCAATGGCTTCTAGAGCCGGGGTCTCCAACCCTGGCAACTTTAAGGCTTGTGGACTTCAACTCCCAGAATTCCTCAGCCGGCTGAGGAATTCTGGGAGTTGAAGTCCATAAGTCTTAAAGTTGCCAAGGTTGGAGACTCCAGCTCTAGAGAGACTACCTGGACATGAAGCTTAAGCTTAAAAATGGAAAGTTTAATGTTGGTCTTGTATGTATTGTAATGTAAGCAGAAAATTACTTTAGGTTATAGAAAAGGAGGAAGAGGGTCCTGGAATACATGACCTTAAGTTTTGACTATTACATTTCCTCCCAAAAGCAAACATCAGTCTGTCTGAATACGGTTTCTCTGTTATATATCCAGGCTACGAATAATATGAAGCAATGTTACAAAATGTGTATATTATCATATTCTATATATCATATGTATCATATATATGATATTATGTGATACTAATGCTCTCATTTGTTATATATCCTCTCTGACTGTGAAAACTACAGGGAATGTACAGTATAATTGGTGGAAAAAACTTTTTTAATGTCTATCTTATAAAAAACATTCTAGGCTAAACAAAGGCTTTCAGAAAAACTAATGCTAACTTTAATCCACAGGTTTAATGCAAGAATCTGACTTTAGGAGCATCTAATCTTTATCACTGCTTGTGACTCAATTGTATTACATCTAGAAAAACAGAACTCTTGCCAGCCAGGTACAGAGAGAAATATATTCTTTTCTCTTTTTGTAAATTCTGTCCCCAAGTCAGAGAAGTAATAAAATTAAGAACGTCTCGGGAGAAGGCTGGAGCCAGAGCTTCAAGAGACAAGTAATCTGATTTCAACCTTCTTTGGGATAAAAGTTGAGCAAACAATTAGAGGGAAGATTTCAAGCAGCCTCCAGTATTGTCAGACAGTATTAGCTGAATGGAGAAGAAACATTATTGTCTGTGAGGGAAGCGCAATGAGGTTAGTCTCTCAGGTCACTGTAGAATTGTGCTTTATTTTATATATTGTTCCTGCCCGGCAGTATCCTCTAACCACAATCCTCTGGAACAACAGAAGGCAGATTTGGTCCTTTGAGAAAAGCTGGTCAATGTCACCTTTCCGATGGCAACATCTGAAACCCAGGGACAAAGCGATTTGAACCAAAAAGGCTGGCACGGTGGGCCTAGGATCCCAACCTGAATAATGACTAGAAATGTTTTTCTCCTTTCTCCTTTCCCTTTGCTTTGCCCTATGGTCTGTTCTCACAGCTTACTTAACAATGGCTTTGCTTAGCAACATAAATGTTGGGCTCAATTGTGGTCAAGGCCACTTGTGCTAGTAAATAGGGGAGTTCAGTTTTGAAGGGAAAAGGCCCAGGTAACAAAATAAGAGACAGCATAAAAAGCAGTCAATTTTTTTTCTACTGGTTCTGTGGGCATGGCTTGGTGGGCCTGGCAGGGGAGGGATACTGTAAAATCTCCAGTCAGAGGTAGTATTTGCCGGTTTTCCACTACCAGTTCTCCAGAACTGGTCAGAACCTGCTGAATACCACCTCTGAAAAAAAAAGTGTTGAGCTTTGAATTGCTGTATCATACAATTTATGACCACAATGGAGCCCAACATTTCTGTTACTAAGTGAGAGAGATGTTAAGTGAATTTGGCCCCATTTTACCACAGTTGTGAATCACTGCAGTTGTTAAGTTAGAAACACAGGTGTGAAGCGAATCTGGCTTTCCTGTTGATTTTGCTTGTCAGAAGGTTGCAGATGCTGATCACATGACCCCAAGGCATTGCAAACATCATAAATATTTGTCAGTTGCCAAGCACCTGAATTTTGATCACCCGGGGATGGTGCAACAATCATAAGTATGAAAAACCATCATAAGTCACTTTTTTTCAGTGCCATTGTAACTTTGAACAGTCGCTTAATGAACTGTTGTCAGTCGAGGACTACCTGTATTATCTAGCTTAAAATTGCATTAGAGACAACGGCAAAAGGGCAGAAACATATTTCTTGGCTAAACAACTTGACTGTCTCTATTGCACATTAGCCTATTTCATAATATTTGACCATTCAAGTGATTATAGAAGAATAAAGTAAGAAAGCTCTGAGGTTGGTGAGAATTATTGCATGATATCTACAGGGGAATTGTCAGGATACAGATGCTCTCATTTAATTTGGATGAAGATAATTTGTAGTTCAAAGGAGAGGCTCCATTCTCGTTTGGTAAAAGTCCAAGAGATGGCTTTTACAGTGCATGAGCTTTCTTTAAAATACCCCACCATCTTCTTTTCTGATGTAAAAGTGCTTAAGAAGAAGAGAGATTTAAGGTGATCTGAATTTTCTTAATTATGCTGAAGAGGAAGAGTTGGATATATTGCATGTAGTTATACAAAAACCAACTCTTCTCATTTTTTGGCACTGAATGTGGAAATACACAGACACAAGCATGCACTGAATACTATAGAAGTCCAGGGCTCTGTCTGTCATGACCTAGTAGATTGAACTGGATCACATTGATTAGGATAATGATTGGTATCCTCCTGCCTTATCAATCATCACCCTAGAAATATCTCACCTTTTCCTGTCCTCTCAGCCCAGGAAAAGAAAGGAAACAGTATTCACTTACAGTCTGACATTTTATCGATGATTTCCAAAATCCTGAAGCAAGAGTTTGCTTTTGATTACTTTTAATTTACTCTGTTCCCCAAGGAAAGTGTAAAAAGCGGCTCTCAATCTTCTAGCAAGTCAGAGAACACAGGATCCAACAACAGCCATTTCTCTCTCTCTTTTCTCTTCTTTTGGTTCAGAGAAAAGAACAACTCCTTTCTGTAGTAAAAAGGAAGCTAAGTACATTATTTTCTATATGTCCTTCTTTTTTGTTGAAAAAAAGAAAGAATCCAGCTCAGAAACAGACTTTTCCCTACTTTCTCTTAAATTTGCTTTATCCACTTATCTTGCCATTTTACCAACAGCCAGTCTAGAGAGCATTGACCTCTGAGTTAACCTGTCGTCTGTTAACAACTTTAAATCTCTTGCTTTACTTGCTTGGCAAGAATTGCCATGTTAACTTGCTTCCCCCCCTTCTCACACTGAATGGGATGTATGAAATCCAGTAGAGTGAATTGCTTAAAAGTCTTTGGATTAACCTATAGCTTGATCTTTCCAACTTCTGAATAGTAAGTGATAGGTTCACGACCTTGCATCCTATTAGCTTCAATTATTCGTTAATAAATTGTAACAAGGGTTATTGACTATAGTTTCATTTTTTGACTTCTTGAGTGCATTAGCCTGTTTAATAACCTATTCTGTCAAGTCCCTACTAAATGGGCTCTGTGTGGGACTCCAGTTCATTGCAAAATGAACAACGTGCCATACTCCAAAGAGGAGAAGTCTGCCAAAGCAAAGGTCTTCACAAGATTGAAGGCATTCAGGAACATGACAAACTGACATCATGCCACTGTGATGCAAGCCTCTTGTCAGGGCTCCAACAAATCCCCCTCATTCAAAGCAAAAGTCTGTAGCCACTTCTCAGAAAAATAAATTGGTTTATTAGAAATTGCTATGTTGGCATATGGCTGTGTGCAGCCGGTACTAAATCACATCATACATTTTCCCCTTGACCCTGGTCTTTCCCCCACCTCTTGGATGTGACTTCTCCAATAGGACCCATTATTCTCCAAGAGTCATTCATCATGCTCTCCAATACCCTCCTTATGCTCTAACAACTTTGGGTTGCTGAGTTGATATCTAGGCAATTCAAGAATGCCTTGTTTTCCCCTACTCCCTTTTTCTGGCAGCTAAAAAGACCAAAGGAGTATCTTTTTAGTTGACACCTCTTCCTTTCATGCAAAGATTGCAACATCAGAAAAGGAAAAGAGTTCCTCCGTGCTGGCACCACAGCATGGCTTTTGTCATCCTCCCCTCCCACACTCCCCATGCTTAACTGGTGCTTCTGATTGGAAAAAATAAAATCTTCAGCTCAAAGTGGGTTCTTGGTGGCTTTGAAGACATTCATAATGTTTTCCTAGAAATAGCAGTATATAGCAATAAATAGTAATAGCAATAAATAGCAATAGCAATAGCAATTAATAGCATTACAGGACTCTCTGGGCGGTTTACAATGTTTACAATTCTGTAACAAAACTGAAATTATTTTCAACATATTTTGTCAGCTTCCTAGTCTAACCCGAGTTATGGGATTCCAACAGTCTCCCAACCATGTATCATAAAGTCTGACCATGGTTAGCTTCTGAAACCAATCAAAGTTGGCTGAGTGCTGCTATGACAACTAAAGAGAACTCTAAGAGAAATTATGGGATACTGCAGTAGAAATGTTTGAGTAGTCAGGATGAGTTTTATAATGTCCACTTCCAAAGGGCAGCTGTGTTCATTACTTTTACATTATTGAAATAGTGCTAATTTCACCAACATTATGAGAAATATGTAAATTTTGGGTTAACTGTACATACAGTAGATGCTTGAAGCTTCATAAAGAATTACAGAAGCAGATGATGACTCAGTCATCATTTTCTGTCTCTCTTTAATGTTATGTTTCAGATTATGACTTCGATGAATTTTATTTGGCTTTTGAAATTAAAAATTAATATCTGACCTTTAGATCACTATCTACTGCAGACTTGTGAAATTACACTAATTTCTGCACAGATTCAACTGATACCAAATTTGGATTTAAGTATAATTTTGTGGTTCAGCTTATCGATTAAAATTAAACAAACATTGGGTACAAACATAACATACATTTAAGGAACAGTGTAGGGATTTGTGTAGAAAAATGAATACAGATATGTACAGACTTAATATATGAGATGACACTGAACCATAGTTGAAGACAGGGAGAACATAATAGAAAATGAAATAGACAAACTTGTTCATCACTATTGAAAACTGATTGCTTGTAAAATGCCACATGATTAATTAATTTCATAACAGTCAGAAAATTGCACGAGAACTCACGGTGAAAAAGACTTAGACACATCCTGCAGGAATACAAGGCAATTCACCAACAAAAGGATAAAGATATAAAACTATAATAAACCCTGGAACATCTTCCCCCATAATGTGAGATTGGCCACAACCTTCCTATCCTTTTGTAAGGGTCTAAAGATGTGGCTCTGCTAATTGGCCTGGGGGCCCAATGGGGGAACAGCACAGTGGAGGTGGTTGAATGCTGTCAGTTGTCTGCAGGCTTAGTAAGTAAATGTATTTTTTTTAAACTTAAAAAAAAATACCCAAAGTTAACATTCCTATTTGGTGAGTACTGTGCATTTTGCCAGTGGGATTCTTTTGCAGACAGGTAGGAACTGAGAAAATGTAAATGCAACTTTATGCATTCATTGCATGTATTACCCATGGGATTACACCAATGCTACTAAAGCTGCTGAGCTTCTGAGGTTGTAAATTGTAAATTTAGGAATTAATTTAATGTAATTTGTGAAATATTATCTATTATCTATTATCTATTATCTATTATCTGTATTATCTATATTATCTATATTATCTATATTATTATTATTATTATTATTATTATTATTACAGGTACCTTTAGTACAAACAGGCCCAAATGATTAACGCACTTGCTTTTTGTTATGTTTGTTAGGCAGGCATAAGAAAAACAGGCAATAAAATTGCCTATTTTAAAAAAGGATGGTATTTGTAAAATAACATTGCTAATTATTATTATTATTACAGAAACTTTTAGTAGAAATAGGTCCTAATGATTAACACACATAACCGTGCCTTTTTTTATGTCAGTTAGGCAGGCATTAGAAATAATGGGCAATTTCAGGATACTCTATAGCAGGGGTGTCAAACTCACGTCATTATGGCAGCATCATGTGACGTATCGGGACTTTTCCCCCCTTCACTAAACCACGAGGGGGCAAGGCCAGCAGGTGACACATCTGGCCCGCGGGCTGTGAGTTTGACACCCCTGCTCTAGAGTCGTGTTATTTTTACACTGAATAGTAAATGTTAACTTTTTTTTGCTAATGAATAAAATAATTGGTTGTTTTTTTTAATCAAATGCTTTGTAAAAATAATTTTTGTTCCATCAAAACTTGGAAAAAGCCAAGGAATATTTAGACCAAGGGTGTTGTTCCTGTTGTAAGCTAAAGTAATATATAAGTAATATAAAATAAGTAATATAATAAGTAATATAAAGTAATATATACGTAATATAATATATAAGTAATATATAAGTAACTATAAGTAATATAAAATAAGGCATGTTCCATTTTGAAGGTGCTCCTTGTATTACATATTTCTGACATTTGATAGTTATTACATCTTTGACAATGTCAACAGCGAGTAAAATCCTATGTATTTCAGCTTAAAAGTAGGCAGAGTTTAAAAGGGTTGCAGCCTTTATATTTCAGTGGAAAAATAACATGGCTACAGAGCATCCTGAAGTTGTGGCTTTCAGAAAGGCTTCATCTCATAAAAGCAAGTAGGAGCCAAACACATCTTATAATTTTCCCAGGTTTTGATTATCATAGAACCTTCTTCCAAACATCTGGTCACCTTGAGTCAGCAATGGATGCAAGCAATTACTCTATTCTAATTGCAAAGAAGTAATTAGCTCCATTGGTTCTAATGATGTTTCTTAACACTCAAGCCTGGGCATATGCTTGAGATACCTTGCTGAATCAATTACTGTGTTGTATTCATGCACAGACTCCATACTTCTGTGGCCTCTGACAGTTTCATAAGCCCTGTACTACCATCAGGCCTCTTATTTGGCATTGCTAAGAAAATCAAGCTTTATTGTTTGGCATTCTTTTATGTTTCCTTCTGATGTGAAAGTCAAATTCAAAGAGCTCTGTCATTAAGCTCATATCTCCAATGGGACACTCAGATAATAAACATTATCTGCAAGTTTTATGAGTGGGAAGGGGAGGAGGCATACCTTCCCCCTTTTCATCGAGAATAGTTTTGAAATAGGAGGTTTTGAAAGTCTCAAGTTGAAAGTGTGACATATTATTCTCCTTCCATATCAAATAGCCCTTAGTGTCTAACTTGCTGTGTTGGTTTCTGTAACAAACCTTAGAAGTATTTGACTGTGTCTCTTCTGTTATTATTTAAATCTTGGGACAGGTTAGTTTTCAGTTGACTAATTTAGTGATACATTAAATGTTTTCCTCATTGTTAGGGATATATATGTCTTGGTCTGTTATATGTTATCTGTATTTCTATATTTGAATTTTGAGACATTCATGGCAGTTAAACAGAAATAGTTGCCTTTATCTTGTCCTGGGAGGGTTTTTTTTGTTTTTTTTTGCTATTGTTTTAGACTGGCCTGTCTAGTTTGTAGCCCTCAAATTTCTTAATGGCCTCCCATTCTTGATGTAATTGAGTCTAACTCTATTTAGCTTTTTTAATTCTGTCAAGGTCAACTGATTGAAGATGAACAGCAATGTAGTTTTTTTTTTTAATTTTACCACTCTGAGCACTATTTCTTGATAAAAAGACATTGTTATAAATAAGAACATAAGTATACAGTACATACTTCATGCTATACAAAGATCACTCAAGTCCTCATAGAAATACATAGAGAAAAAGAAAAGCTCATACTAAAAATAATTGATCATCATGTTTCACTATCCATCTGAATATTCCATCATGTATTGTCAAGTTGAAGCTCAAAGACAAGACAGAAAAATCCAATTGAATCCAATTTTTATTTGCTAACATGTAGTGGACAGAATCTTGCCAGACTAAAGCTCTAAGCTTCTAACCTAGTAGATACATCCTGAAAAATTCCTGAACCTTCTTTTCCCTCCCCTATCCAGCTAAGAACTGCAGTCTCTGAACTTGGGTTTTTCTCTGGAATGTACCATTCCTCCCTGGCAAACCATTTGCTGCTGAGATTCGTCCACCACTTCTTCTCTTTCCATAAAAGATGTACCTACATCTCCTAAAACAGAACATTTGAACCATAGCTGGTTCTTCCTATGTTGTTTAGAAAAACAGGTCCAAAGCAGACTTAGCCAATCCTAGTTAATCATTTGTGGTTACAATATTTGCAAATAGTATTTTGTTTCACTTGAAGGCTATGCTTTAATAGGTCAGACTGAAGCATTTGAAGTCTCTTTAAAAAGTTCAACAAGATGTCTTAGTTTTTCTTCCACAAATAGAATTAATTTTCCTCTTTGTAGCAAAAAAGCAGGGATTCAAATAAGACCATGTTGTCTCAAAGTTTCCTGATATTTCTAAACTGAATCATCAAGAAAAGCCAGACAATGCAAAGGTCTCTTTCAGCTTTGGTAAATGCTAGAGGTTTTCATGCAAGTCCACCCCTTTCCCAGATGCATTTCACAAAAAATTAAAAAGCCTTCTGCAAAGGTACTACACAGGTGCAAAAGCCTCTTCTAATTTTTGCAAATAAATACTAAGGATACTGAAGAAATGCTGCAGAGCAGAAGAAAACAAGTGGTCTCTAACAGCTTTATATGTGCCGTGAAATTTATTGAGTTTGAACCCAAACACAAGTCTTTGTAATGCTAATGACCAAAAAATAAAAATAAAAATGGGGGGGGGGGGNGGGGGGGGGGGGGGCTGTTTTCTCTTCTCTTGAATTTCTGGTTTACAGTTCACCAAGCCACCAGTCTCCACACTACTTCAGCCTTCTCTTTTAAATTGCAGTTACCTTGCCAGTGCTATGTGATCCTTCTGGGGGAGATAAAGTTCTGCCAAACCTTATTTATGTGCTGTCAAAATTCTTGTGTAGATGATTACTATTGTTGAAAGTAGTTTAAGTTTATTTTCCAGGCCACTTTGCTGTAAGCCTGAAGGGCATCAACTCCATCCCCTTTATTCTACTCATGAAAATAAATTTTAAAATAATTCTGTAGATACAACTTGCATATTATATCTAATGTAATATTGTAATGTTTAGTACTTTGACATATTAAAACAGCAGCATAACGCTCTTCCTCTGGATTTACTAGTGGAGAATCATAAAAGATCAGTGAGGAACAACATCTCCTGACACATTTTAAAGCACATTGCTATTTTAAAACAATTTACAAAATTATATTTAAAGGAAGGAAGGAAGGAAGGGAGGGAGGGAGGGAGGGAGGGAGGAAGGNAAAGGAAGGAAGGAAGGAAGGGAGGGAGGGAGGGAGGGAGGGAGGGAGGAAGGAAGGAAGGAAGGAAAGAAGGAAGGAAAGAAGGAAGGAAGGCCAATAAGACCACCTTTAAAAAAGAAAGAAAAAGAAAAAAGGGGAACTGTAAGAGAAAAAGAAGAAAAGGAATAAAATTGGGAAAAAAAACCTCTTCAAAAACAGCAACTTTTCCAAGTTGTGGTTAGAAACTACTTAAAAAACAGGAGATCTTGAATTCTAATCTCACTTTGGGAATAAGGTCAGCTGGATTAATTTTGGGCCAGTCACTTTGTCTCAGTTCTAGGAAGAAGACAAGGATAAAGTACTGCCACAAATCTTTTGAAGAAAACCGTAGGGGTTGTCCAAACAAATGCAGGAGCCAGCACTGACTTGAACATGCACATACATATAATCAAACAAAACTCAAAATTACATCAAAATATAAAAGGATAAAAGGAAGAAAAGAAAACCATGAAAGATAGGTTTCCTCAATTTCATAACTGTAATTCAATGTTTAAACAATGAATTATTCCTAGATCATATTGGATCAAATTGACTTGCTTTGCTTCTCCTTCAAAGTAGTTATTTGAAGACTGAGAACACAAATATTTATTTATTTATTTAGCAACATTTAAAAATGGGTTGATTGTGGCTCTTGGCCCATAGTTCATCCTGAGAATCTAACATGAATTTAGGATATATAATTTGGGTTAGCAAGAATGATCAGAAATGAATGAAAATTTCCCTTCTTGTTCTCTTTTATCTTGTCAAATGCAACAAGTTAATGCCTGAGTATATACACTGCTCAGAAAAATAAAGGGAACACAAAAATAAGACATACTAGATCTGAATGAATAAAATATTCTTATTAAATACTTTGTTCATTACATAGTTGAATGTGCTGACAACAAACTCAC
>BHFT01060772.1:0-31119 GCA_004320025.1 Laticauda laticaudata
TGGGAGGGTGGACCATACAGTCCCACTATAGCTTTGCACTGGAGGTTTATTATCCCACAGCTGATTACCCATCCCAAAAAAAAAAAAAAAAAAAAAAAAAAAAAAAAAAAAAAAAACAAAAAAAAAAAAAAAAAAAAAAAAAAAAAAAAAAAAAAAAAAAAAAAAAAAAAAAAAAAAAAAAAAAAAAAAAGAAAAAATATGGTATCCCTGCCCATCCCACAGGTATCCCTGCCCATCCCACAGCTATTACTCATCCCACATGGTATCCCTGCCCACCCCACTGCTATCTTTATACCCATCCACAAGCATGCAAAGGCTTAAACCAATTCTAAAAAGTTTGCACCAAGACTTTTTAAAAAAAAGAAATGAAGCAAGTGTGTGAATCAAAGATAGACTTTATTAACAACAAGCTGTAAAAGAAAAATGACCCAAGTCAAGTGTTCAAATAAAGTCCACAGGTAGCCAGCCAGCCAGTCTCTGGCACTCCTCTGGTCACTCGGAGGTGTGGCCCAGTCTCAGGGGTGAAGGGTCCAGGTGCTGTGGAGGTCGCTGGTGCTGGAGTGCTGGTCTGAAGCCCCACTGGGTGCCTGGCCCCGAGAGGACAACAGGGGATTGGTGTGGTTGAGAAAGCTCTCGGACAGCTGGCTCAGACCCGTGATGTTGAGAGCTCCTTCTTTCCATGCCATGGGTGTCAGCCCAGTACCAAGGACAGATGTACCTGAGCCGGGCTTGGCTGTGGGGTGGAGGAAGGAGCAGTGTAGTGGGGCTGTCTGGTCTGCAGCTGTGGTGAGGACTGGGCGTTGTGTGGCATCGTGGCGTCCGGTGGCATCAGTGTCGTGGGTGGCATCGTTGGTGTGGGTGGCATCATTGGTGTCGGTGCATCAGTGTCGTGGGTGGCATCGGTGGCATCGGTGGTGTCGGTGGCATCAGTGGAACCAGTGGCAACGGTGTCTCCCGATGACTCTTGTGCCTGGACTGGGAAGGGCTGCTGCCTGTGCTGCTGGACCTCCTGGTAGCCGTAGCCCTGGTAGGTGAGGGCCTGTGGGAAGCCTTGGAATGGGAGGGACATCACCTGGGTGGAGGAGCAGACCTGGACTGGTGGGAGCAGGTTTCCTCTTGGATCTGGAGGGTTGTGAAGCAGCTCGGTGATCTGGTCCTTCACCACCTGGTACTGGGGTTCCGCCATGTCCCGAGGGGTCTGGTTGACATCGGTGAGGAAGGGCTTGTGGTTGGAGGATGAAGGAGTCGTTGTGGACCAACTGAGAGAGGAGATCTATGCTGGTCCGGATGGTGTCCCTGATCTCCAGCAGGACAGTGTGGCTCTGCCCCTCCTGCTGTCTGGCTCTCTGCCTTTCTGTGGAGGTGGGCTGTGGTGGACGCGCCGTCTCCTTTCTCCACCGCACCAGGGAGTCCTCACGCGCTCCACATCACGGTTACACCTGTCCACGGATTCTCTGCCGTGGCACGCTCCACAGAAACCTGCCTGGAGACAGGAACTGACTCTCGGCCGGAAGAAGGACTGGCTCTCAGCAGGCTGCCGGAGAGATGAGGGTAGACAGAGGGGCTGGCTCCTCGGTGGCGGATCTCACTCCTCCAGGAAGCTGCACCTGGCCATGACATAGGTCTCTCTGTCCGTCAGCTTAACCGTGGCCTGGCCAGATTTCTTCAGGTGCAGCTTCCGTACGCAGGTGTGCATGTGCTTCCCACCAGCCGAGGAGCACCTCCGAAGTGTAGCCCATACTCTCCGCCTTCTCTCTCCAAGCAGCATGCTTCGCTTGTGTCCCTGTACAGCCGGTGTCCCTTCGCCACAGATAGTCATTCTCTCTCAGCCACTCCAGCACCTCATCCTCGTGTTTCCTCCTCAATGGAGTATTGCCTCCTCTCCCGTTGTCAGATACGCTTCTTCCTCCCTTTGGCAGGACCAGATGGGCCCTCATCAGTGGGGCTCCCAGGTAGTAGGGGCTGCTCCTCCACACCACCAGCAGCAGCAGCACCAGCAGGATCATCATCATCATTCTCACCAGCAGGATCATAATCATCATCATCATCATCAGCAGCAGCAGCAGCAGGATCATCATCATCAGCAGCAGCAGGATCAGCAGCAGCACCAGCAGCACCAGGATCAGCAGCAGCAGAGTAAGCACCAGTAGCGCCAGCAAGACCAGGAGCACGAGCAGGACCAGGAGCACGACCAGGACCAGCAGGACCAGCAGGACGAGCAAGACCAGGAGCACGAGCAGGACGAGCAGGACGAGCAAGTCCAGGAGCACGAGCAGGACCAGCAGGACGAGGAGCAGCTTCAGCAGAGTAAGCACCAGCAGAAAGCACCACCGCCAGGAGCAGCTTCAGCAGAGTAAGCACAAGCAGAAGCACCACTGGCCAGGAGCAGCTTCAGCAGAGTAAGCACCAGTAGAAGCACCACCACCAGGAGCAGCTTCAGCAGAGTAAGCACGAGCAGAAGCACCACCGCCAGGAAGCAGCTTCAGCAGAGTAAGCACAAGCAGAAGCACCACGCCAGGAGCAGCGCAGCAGAAGCTCCAGCACCCAGAAGAGGAGCCCGAGCAAGAAGCCCCAGCAGAAGCAGAGTCAGGGACAGGGGGCGGGATGGTGGCCCTGTCCCTCTTGCCAGGGATGGCGGCAGGTTGCTGAGGCTTTCGCTCTCTTCCCTATGGTTGTGGGGTTGCTGGCTGGCAGGGAGGCTGGCAGGGAGGCTGGCAGGCACCAAGGCTCGCAGGCAGGCAGCCACCAAGGCTGGCAGGAAGGCTAGCAGGAAGGCTCGCAGGAAGGCAGGCAGGTAGGCAGGCACCAAGGTTGGCAGGCAGGTAGGCAGGCACCAAGGTTGGCAGGCAGACTGGCTGGCAGGGAGGCTGGAAGGCAGGCTGGCAGCAAGGCTGGCAGGCAGGCAGAGAGCAAGGCTGGCAGGGAGGCTGGGAGGCAGGCTGGGAGGCAGGCTGGGAGGCAGGCTTGGAGGGCAGGCTGGCAGGAAGGCTGGCAGCAAGGCTGGCAGCAAGGCTTGCAGGCAGGCATGCAGGCAAGGACTCGATGTATCCGGCAGCAGGTCTTTCCTCAGAATGGTGACCTGCTTGGGAGCTGCTTCCCTTTATATCCGTGGGGCTTACGCAATGCATCCCCCCCGCATGCGTAATTAACGCTCGGCATCCGTTTGGCTTCCGGTGTGCATCCGCTCGCTTCCGCTGTGCATCCGCTTCATCCGCTGTGCATCCACTAGGCTTCCGCTCTGCATCCGCTTCATCCGCTATGCATCCGCTGTATCCGTTCCGCGTCCGCTTTGCTGAGGTCCCCGGAAGCCTAGAGGATGTGCCATCCGCTCTCATTCGCTTTTCATCCACTAGGCTTCCGTTCCGCATCCCGCTTTCCATCCGCTCTGCGTCCTCCCCGCGTCCGTTCCTTTCCGTGTTATCCGCTCTGGTTATGCAAATGCAAATTTTTGCCCCTTTTGAGAGCGGATAACAACGGATGGAACATTTTTCTCGTCCGTTGTGTCCTTTTTACTGACGTTTTGCATCCATTGGCTAGTGTGACAGGGCCTTTATATTTAAGGTCTTTATACTATCATTTGCCTGGCCCTGGGGTTAACCACGCCTAAGAAGCAAAAGGGTACAAATTCAAGTTAGCAGTATGTATCTGTGTCAGTCCCATATCTAGCAGTTTCTATAATTTCTGCTCTAGAGTCTGAGCTACTATTGCAAAGTAAATTTGCTTGTGTGTTTATTAAAATGTCAGAAGAAGATGGACATGAGAACTGGATTCCTTTGTAGCCACTAGTGCACTCAGTTCTAAACTATTTTTGAAACTCAAAGAAGATTAAAGCACGCTATTGCAAGAGAACTTGGGAGGAAAACAAGTAATGGGAACAAATATTATTAGTCTCTTTTTTGTTATCCCAGAAAAGATTGGGAACATACTAATTAATTTTCAAAATCCAAATTCAATAATTTCATTGGGGAAACAACATTTAAAAAACTACTCACTGCAAAAGTACTATATATGATTAAAATCATCATTATCTCAGAATTCTGGTATTCAAATTCAAATTTTTTGTCTTGACCTATTCAGAGACAAACTATCATATCCTGCATATGAGGAAAAAAAAATTCTATTGTTACACTGACAAATACTGTGTATTGTCCTAGTTAGATGCAAGACAGAAACTGTAAGAAAATATCCTAACACATTTCAAAATTAATTATACTACTGGATTATGAGATCATGCTTTCATAATGTTTTTATTTTATTCTTTCTGTTTTACTTTGGTATTATCTGTACACCGCTTAGAACCTTTTTGGAATTGAATGGCTTTTAAATTGCTGAAATGAATATGAGATTAACCAGTAAATTATTCATGTCCAGTTTGACATACAGGTAAACCTTAAAGATACGACAGGCCATTTAACAAACGTTTGACACTATGACTGACCCTCCAAAAGCTATATATGATCCCATTAAAAAAAGATAACAGATGCAGTGGGCCTGCAGTTGCTCACCCTTATGACCCACCACCACAGGGTCACTACACGGTTCCCCATCTCTTTCCCCCCTCACACACCACCAAAACCCTTGGGCCTCTTTGCCACACAGCCATCACACTTACCTTCAGAAGTTCTCCAGATCTCATGTTGTTGAAGGAGGGTAGCCCATGTGTCTCCATGCCAAGCGGCAGTAAATAAAATGTGGACACCATTTTGTCTCACCCGTTTGTGGGCAAGACAAAATGGCAGCTGCCAGAAAAATTGTTTCATTTTGCTGGCTTAAGAGAGGACAGTACAGTGCTACAGAAGTTTCTGAATGCTGCAGAAAACTTTTGCAGAGTTTTATAAGGCAGCAAAATGAAGCTGTTTATCCCTGGGCCATGTGGCAACAACCCAAACAGAGGCTGCCATTTTGTCCCACCCATTTGTGGATGGGGGCAAGATGGAGACCATCAGACAAACTGCTTAGTTTTGCTGCCAAGTTATGCCCCGTGTTGCAGAAGTTTCTCGGTGGTGCTGCAGAAAACTTCTGTGCAGTTTGTTAAGGGAGCAGAACAAAGTAGTTGGTCCCTGGGACATGCAGTGGTGGCCCAAATGTCACCACAATTGAGATTTTGTTCCGGCTGGGACAAAACGGTGCTGCTTTCAGAACCATATCATGCGATTGTACAAAGGAGGCCTTGTAGTTCTTCAAAAGCTAAGTGAGGAGAAGGGTGTTTGGCCTGTTGTAATCAGTCCTAAGGGTTGGGAGGACCTGGTGGGAGCAGGGAAAGGCCTGTTGGGACCCAAGGTGCAGGAAGTGGAGCATGTGGAATCTCAAGAGTGAGGGAGGCCTTGAGAGGGCCAGGGCAGGCAGGCCTGGTCCTGTGGTAGGCCTTCCATGGCCTTCCCCCATCTAGAAGGCACCCCACACTTGTTTGGTGATGTCAGGCACATCAGTTTAACATTCATTGGGGAGGGCAGAGATGGGGGAGGCCATTAGGTGACATATTTCACCTAACATGCGACAAGTGGGCCATAATAGACAGGCTCCATTATGGTCATATCTCAAGAACTACCGGTATAAGGATTGTGTTTTGCTAACTACTATTTCATTTCTTTCTATGTTATTTTTATTTAAACTTCCAAAAGAGAATAGGAATAGAATAATAAGCCTCTCAGAGTCACCTTGGATTGTGAGATAAGTGGAAATAGATTTAATAGGAAATAAAATGAAATAAAACAGTAAACAGCTGAATGCTAAATTCAGGAAGGAAAAGGAAAAGCAAAATTCTGAACATTAGATAAATTTACTAATATGATTTCAGTGACAATTATGAGTGATCTTATAGCTCTATATAAATGTCAGCCTAGACTGTAGCTTTCTTTTTTTTATTTATTTATTAAATGGAGTCCCTATGGATCCATGACATTGGTATCATTTATTAACATCTATTTGCTGCCCTCATTTTGGCCATGTTGTACAGGAGGATTCACTGGAGAAAGCAATTATGCTTGGAAGAGTTAGCAGTAAAATGAAACCTATTTGAAGAATACAGTGGATAGACACCATCAAAGCTGACTCCATTCAGAGCATAGAAAAATTCAAATAGTGCAAGATTGAAAGATGTGGATAGATTGGACTTGATTGCATGGATATCATCTTGGCGATTCGGACTTGATTGCATAGATATCATCATCATAATTTGCTGTCATAGATTCAGAACAGAAAGAGGAAGATACTCACAGCATCTTCCTTTATATGGTTGTTTCAGCACTGCTTTCAAAATAAAATGTGCACATATAGGTTTATGAGACCAAGCTGGACTGTGGAAAAAGTAAATAAAAATTCCAAGAGGCAAATGTCATTAAACAGTAGGTTGACTATTATCAAGTGTTAAAGATATACAAGAATGCAGATGGAAGACTTGGAATTCACTGCTACCATTCATTTTTAAATACATTCAAGGAGATGCTAGAACAAATTCACCTACTGCATTATTTATGTGAAACTCTTGAGTTACCATTTGTAATCTGAATGTGCCAATGCCTTTTCCCTTTCTTCCTTGATTACAAAGGGAATTCTTACTGCTGCAAATGATGTGGAAATGGTTTGTGTGTTTATATGTGTGTAGAGTGAGAGGTCTGATGGAATAGTACATGAATGGAAGCCTGCTCATGTTAAGATATTCTTTATTTTTCTCCTCTTGTTGGTCCCTTTGCAGGTTTAGAAAAAAGTGCACAAGGACCTTAAGGGAAATGGAGAATTACCCTTTCTGGTTTGGTAGCACTAGAATTATTAGATTTGCTTTTACAAATTTAATGCATATTTGATTGGAAATCTTAGAGTTTAGAAATGCTTGTTTTGTGTCTTTGAATCAATTTTGACTCTTAATGACTGCTTGGACTATGCCTTGCAGGTTTTTAAAGGAAATTTTTGGAAATGGCTTGCCATTGCCTCCTTCTTAGGGCTAGGAGAAGGTTAATAGTTCAAGGTCACCCACCTGGTCTTGTGCCTAAGATAGAACTCATCAGTCTCCCAGTTCCTAGCCTGGTGCCTTAACCATTACACCGACTTGTCTTTCAATCATAAATATTCAGAAAGCTTACAGTGTTTAGTGGTGTTAATTTCCAGATAAGCATAAATCAGGGCTGAGGTTGCAATCCAAAAACCATTTATGTGGATGTAAATCAATTCAGATCAAACACTTGCTTGTTTTGCTAAAATAAGCAGTACCAGGACCTATAGCATCTTTAATCCTGGAAAATGGAACAACAAGAGTACATTTTGAAACTATTTACTTAGAAGACTAATCCAAGATAGGTGTCTATTTATTACTACATACAGAAAAAGAAACTGTATTTTGTTAACACCTCCCCCCCCTTCTAGCTTCCATTAATGAAAAGCTATTGAAGAAATCTGGAGAAGGCATTTTAGGAAAATCTATGTGTTTTGAATTTTTGGAAACACAGGGCTTAGCTGAATTTTTCATAAACATAACTTTTTCCATTCATTAAAATTAATGGCCAAAGAATAACTACAGGCAGCTTTACATTAACCAGATGACAATCATTCTCTTGGTTTTTAACCTTGTGAGACACAAAAAGCTAGGATAAGTTCATCAACATTTGATACAATTCAGTTCACACAAATCTGTGTTGCCAAGAAACTACCAGCATAGTCTGAAGTGGTTGAAAATGGATAAAAGCCAAAATACTCTAAAGAAAAGGCTGAATTATTATGCAGGAGAAGAAACAGGAGAAGCAATGCTTTGTAAGGGTCTTCAAACTTGGTAAGTTTAAGACTTGTGGACTTCAACTCCCAGAATCCCTGAGCTAATATGACTGGAGGAGGAATTCTGGGAGTTGAAGTCCACAAGTCTTAAAGCTGTCAAATTTGAAGACCCCTGTTGTAATGCATCAAGGCAGTGTTTAAAATAAAACTTGACTTATACAGCTAGTCCTTGACTTACAACAGTTCATTTAAGGACTCTTCAAAGTTATAACATAACTGAAAAAAGTGACTTATGACCATTTTTCACATGACCATTGCAGCATCCCATCATCACGTGATCAAAAATCAGATGCTTGGGAATTGACTCATATTTAAGACGGTTGCAATGTCCTGAGATCATGAAATCATCTTCTATGACTTTCTCACAACTTTCTGTTAAGCAAAGTCAATAGGTAAGCCAGCCTCACTGGATGTTACTTAACAATTGCAATGATTCACTTAACAACTCTTGTAAGAAAGGTTGTAAAATGGGGCAAAACTCATTTAACAAATGTCCCACTTAACACCATAAATGTTGGGCTCAATTGTGATTGTACATTGAGGACTACCTGAACTACTTTTCCATATGAAAGTAAAGACAGTATTTCAATACATTAATTGACCCCTGTAACAAAAGAGAAAGAAAGGTTCAGTAAAGCTGCAAATATTTTGACACAATCCTATGTCTTCCAGAGTTGGGAATGATCTTGAATAAAATTGCAGTGCCATTCTTTCACTCTACATGAATATTCCAAGAAGAACTTCATGTTTACTTAGAAGCTCATTGCTTGAATGCTTTGCCTCCTCAAGGTGCATTCAGAGATGGTAGGAAGATAAGAGAGAAGAATCCTCAGAAAGAAAAATCCTCACATTAGTAGAGATTTGGAGGCAAAACTCAGTATTTGCTTTGGTTAACTTTGTGGTGGTGTTGAAACAAGAGGTAAGGAAATTGATAACCACACAAACTTTCAAAGACCAAGAGGGAAAAAAAACTTGTGATTATTCAGTATAATTACTTAATGAAATGTCTAGAGACACCCTGTAGAGATAGGACTTTTCTGAAAAGGAAGAATGGAATGAAGTCCAGCTGGTCAATAACTGGATTATTATCAACCAGAATTGTAGCTATGGATTCCAGAGGCTTCAAAAATTGAACTATAGAAAAAATACTTCAATGTCCACAGGATTTGAAGAAGCTTTCTCCCACAAAATGCATGTTGAGATTGGTTAAAGTGTAGAATGGACAGCTTATATTTTTCTAAGTCTGTTTTGAAATGATTTTTAAAAGACAACAATTTTTATGTGAGAAGTAACTTAGAAAGTAAAGGTACATGTTTATGACATTATTTATAAAGACTAGATTGAAAATTTTTACACGTTACTGAACATTAAAAGGCACTACACAATGTGCTTTGTTCTTATTGGGATTCATCAGGTTCAGACAGCCAATAATGATGAAACTGATTATATACTATTTGGTGGTTAGTAATGTACAAAATCACAAAATATGCTGAAATTGCCCCATTCCCTCCACAGAATGGTAAAATTACAGAACTTCTAGTATGACAGCAGATAAGAAGCTCTACCTCTCTAGCTTAAAACTTAAATAAGAAAAGGATATACCACTCATGGATCAAGGGTTGAATTTTCTGATTTAGAATATTGCATTTTCTCTCCCAAAGATCCTAATCCCATGCCAAAAAACTTTCACATGGGAACTTATAACAAAGTCAGATATGACATATCAAGTTATACTTCAGGATCAGATATCCTAGTGTGAGCCACAAAGCTGGACTTCAGCATTAGAGAAAGTGGCCTTTTCCTGTGGTGTAGATACTTATTCACCACTAGGCCACATTGCTTTGTTCTCACATGACTGTCCTCCTTGGTCAGCCAAGTTGCTTTTCTCTTAGCTAAAATTGACTTAATCTCAAATCCAAATCTTACTGTATTATTTGCATATATTTCTCAATATATTTCTATTATGCCAAAACTACTGTATTTTAAGAGGTATGAAAAGAGTCCATGGCCAAGGTCACAGATTCTTTTAGAGCACAAGGACAAGTTCACTACTTCAATGTCCCTTTTACAGTAACTTACAATCTAGTACTGTTATCTGCGAAAGAAGTCCCTTCTACTACCTTGAGGACAATCTTAATTGTCTTTTGCTATCAGGACAGAATGCTAACACCATCAGGAGAGTTGCAAAATGTATCTCAGCTGCCAAAACACCATTAACCATTACAGCAAACTGGGTCTCAAAGATAATCTATTCAAACCTTAAAGGACAGGGCCTTGACTGAATTATTGTTTTTAATGTTTCCTATTAAGCTCACAGTAGTTCTTGCTTATTCTCAATATTCCAAAGACTGGTCTTTACAAAACTGAAGCTCCTGCACAATGGATTTCAAATATTTTCCAGGAATTTGGCAGTGGAAACGTACTATGTCATAATGTTCAACATGTTTCTTTGTCGTCAATGTTCCTACGAGCATTTAGCATGATGTGGTGAATTCACCATAGAGCAAGCATATTCACAAGGCAAGCAAGACAAAGTAGGAAAAGAAGTTCCAGCACATGGATGTCAGTTGCCATGAATATCATCATCCTTCTCTTTATTGGGAATCATAAACAATTCTATAGACAACACAATGGCTAGAGAGCAATGGTTAGAGAGCAAAAAAGGTAACTACAGTGTTTAATCCAGGTAAAAAGACAAAAATGTAGCTTGTGCTAGGGCTTTGTTTTAAGCCTTTCATTTTTCTTCCTATGTGATGGCAAGATCTGAGAAAAATAACCCTAATCTTCATAAATATTCTGCATATGTTTTCTAGATGAGGTAACAGTAGGCATACCTGGAACTTGAGATTTCCAGATAAAAGTCGTATCATTTAGAAGTAAGAGATTAAGAGCACTTGATGTGTTCTAGGTCAGGGGTCGCCAACCCTTTGGACCTCAGGGACCACCAAACTCATAATTTAAAATCCCAAGGACCAGAGGCCCTGAGAAAATCCCCCAAAGAGTCTTCAGGAAAATTCCCCATCCCGTTTTCCTACCAATCGATCATTCTTTATTTGGGATCGCAGAATACTGTCTCCAGCTCCGTTCTCAGAGGGAGAGAAAGAAAGA
This sequence comes from Laticauda laticaudata, assembly GCA_004320025.1. Taxonomy (NCBI): domain Eukaryota; kingdom Metazoa; phylum Chordata; class Lepidosauria; order Squamata; family Elapidae; genus Laticauda; species Laticauda laticaudata. The sequence continues at coordinate 10,873 of BHFT01060772.1, forward strand.
GAGACTTTTGGCTTCATGCAAGGAAAGAAGCAGAAGCAGCAGAAGCCTTTCTTTCTCTCCCCCAAACTCTGCTAGAAATGAGTCTTTGCCGGTGCAGCCTCTTGGAGCAGGACCCTTGTAGGGTCCCAAAGATTCATTTCTGGAGGAGTTTGGGGGAGAGAAAGAAAGACTTGCTGCTTTCCTTGAGTGCAGCCAAAAGCAGAAGAAGAAAGAAGTGGAAAGAAGCAGCCTGGTGGCCAGGTCAGGTGTGTGGGGCACGTGATGCAAGTTCCCCCCCTCCACCCTTTGTCCCCTCCCCTCACTATGCATTGTTTGCAATGCAAATGACACAGCCTTGTGTTCCCATGGGCCATGTGGGCAGCGCAGCCTTGTGTTCCTGCACAGCCTGGATTAATTGTTTTGGGGCGGGTGCTTTGGGGGTGACATTTCTCTGAGGGACACCAAAATTTTCTCGCAGACCACCACTAGTCCCCGGCCCACTGGTTGGCGGCCACTGCTCTAGGTTAACAATGGAAAGCAAAAACCTCTTGCCAAGATGGAAGTCTTTGGGGAAGAGGGAGAACAAATGAAAGGGTTGAGTTGTATGCACCGACCTCTAGCAGGAAGCAATGGAGCAAATCCATTGGAGCAAAAATATTGAAAGGATCACTTTACCTCATGTAGAAAAAAAAATCAGATACTGAAGTTTGGGATCTTGGTGTGTACAATATTTAGACCCAACAGTGCTCCACTCTTTATATTATCAAAGGATCTTCAATTGTGCATTATACTTTAAATAGTTATTCCCACTAGAAAATAGAGACAGGGGCAATACTAAACAGTCCTCAAAATAAAAAAAAACCTTTTAGGTTCATAAACATAACTTTGTTTAGTGTAGGATGGGAAAAGTTGTTCATCCCTGCACTGCCTTGATACTCAATCTTAGCTTAGGTCTCCAGCATGTCTTTCACAGTAAGGAACCAGCTGATTGACAAAACAAAAAGAAAAGTTTTCTTATATGACAGCTAGAAGTATGCAGACTGTGACAACCCAAAGTCCTTTGGAGTTAAGCAAATAAACAAGAGCAACAACAAAAAATAGACAACTGAAGAGCAGAAGGTACGCAAATGTACCCAAATGACAGAGGAAGGCAAACTCTGCTTGCAACAACATGCAAGAATCACTTCATTTCCATCTCTATCAGATAACAAACTTTCAAATGAATTCCATTTTTGGCTATGTCCAGGGCATGAATCCAAGGTTACATTTAATAGAAAAACAGAAAATCCTTCAGTAAAACATGATGTGGCTGCCATACGGTTAGTGCCAAAATGTTGTCACTAACCAACATTTTTATGTTGTATTCCATTAAAAAAAGAAGAGAAAAGGGGATCTAGGAATCATAGTTGTCATGCAATTATCTCTAACCTAATTCTTCTGATTCTCCACTGCAAAGGAAGATTTTCAAGTGTGTAAAAGTGCTGCATTTTCATTTGTAGAGCTGGGAGAAAGGGAGAGAAGAAGGGACCTCTCTGCAGTATCTTTTCTGCTTCAGTTTCCTGTTCTGTGGTAGCTTAGGAGGGAAGGGGAAAAAAAAGGGAGGGGGTTTAAAAAGGAAGCAACAAAGAATCCATTATCTTTACAGGATAGCTCCACCTACTGGTAAAATAAATACATATGCACCAATAAAGGAGAATATTTGTAGCTCAGGGTTGAAATGAGGGTTGCTGAGCTTAGTGCTCCCTGAGCTTGGAAAGAATACTGATGATGTTACTTAGTTTTGGTAATGAGACTCCATATACTTGCTGACCACTTTGATGTTATGTAAAGTTTTGTTTTGTTTCCTTTTATTATCTTTTAGGATATTGATTGGTGTTTCTGGTTTCTTCTGTCTGTTTTGTGGCTTTGATTGGCTGGCAACATTCTGTTCCTGTGTTGGAGGCTTTATCCGAAGCCAAGCTGCACTGAAAGCCTCCAACACCAGGAACAGAATGGTTTGCCAGCCAATCAAAGCACAACAACAGACAGAAGAAACCAGAAACACCAATCAATCAAAACTCCAAGTCCAGTGAACAGAGAACCTAGGGACTCCTAGCCAATCAGAATAGACCAGCCTCGAATTTTGAAAACCAGAAGCTGTGAGACCACATCCACACAGAAAGCTGATGATGGCAGGATAGAGATTCTGCTGAAACGTTGCTACAACTTTAACAACCACTTACAATGACGCTTGGGGATAATACCCGAGGAAGCCTGAACAGCACACATGTAAGTTACCGCGAAACGCTTAAAAAACAAACATAATATATATATATATGTGCTGTTTAGCTTCTTCGGGTATTATCCCAGTCATTGTAGTTCTGTTAAAGTTCGTTAGCAACGTTTTCAGCAGAATCTCATTCTGCCATCATCAGGCTTCTGTGTTAGATGTGTGTCCACAGTCTTCTGTTTTCAAATTTGAGCTGGTCTATTTTGATGGCTACTTAGCCTGGGTCTGTTGTTCATTGACTTGGAGTTTGATTGATGGTGTTTCTGGTTTCTTCTGTCTGTTTTGTGGCTTTGATGGCTGGCAACACTCTGTTCTTTCTGTTGGGGAGCTTTTCAATGCAGGCTTGGCTCCGTGTGAAAGGATGGCTGCTATTTCATCAGCAAGCTGCGAGAGCTTAAAAAAAACATATTATATATATATATATATATATATTATATATATATATATATATATATATATGTATATGTATATGTATATGTATATGTATATGTATATATTGTATTGTATGTATGTATGTATGTATGTATGTATATATATATATATATGTTCAGCTTGCTCGGGAATTTTCCACGTCCTTGTAGCTGTGCTTTTAAAGTTGTAGCAACGTTTCGGCAGAATCTCAGATGAAGAACAATACAGAAGCCTGATAGATGGCCAAGATGAAAGATTCTGCCAAAACGTTGCTACAGCTTTAAAAGCACAGCTACAAGGACGTGGGAAAATACCCGAACAAAGCTGAACAGCATACATGTAAATACCTGCGAAAACTTAACAAAACGTGTGTATATATATATATATATATATTCTTTTACTGTCTTTAGTAGTATTTTTGGGTTTGGGTCCTTGGCCATAATAAACTATTCATTGATATTTTCATAATTCTAACAATGTTTTTTGAAAGACCAAGGAAGGTAGGCACTTAGAAAGCCCACTATAGTTAAAGAGGTTAAGGAACAATTCTACACATGCTTTACTTGTTTAATTGTATTTATCTGGGCTTGTTAAGCGATGTAGGAGAATATCCCACAAAGAGGTGGATCATTTTTGCAACAATTTTGGGTGGTCATGCTGAGTAAGGAAGGGAAAAGAAATATTCATTAAGTGTGCAAAAAAACTTATTTATTTACCTCCGGGATTCAGCACAATGATTGAGCTGCTTATCTACCTCAGAAAATTATTTCAAATTCATGATGTAAAAGATCTCAGTGAAATGAAATTGATGGTGCGGTTCATGGAAGAGAACTATAGCAGTTTTGGGAAGTAGCATGACATCAACTACAGGATTGGAGCTGAAAAGACAATTGTAACTGAATAACATAAAAGGAATTAAAAGGAATTTGAAACTGAATTATGTATGCATGATGAATATCTAAGAGTAAAAATGCATACATTTTTGTTAAGATTTGAAATAGAAGAACAAATTAAAGGCTGCACCAACAAAATGAGCTATTAATTTTGGTATAACCTATAAATGGACACTTGGAATATAATGTGAGTAATTGGTATTAAATTTACATTGTGTCATAATTTAAGAGTTTTTTCCCCCCTTAAATGATGTATTGTTGGTATACTACACCAGAGAAATCATCAAAATATGCATAAACATATTTCAAACCAGTGTTGGAACTATGAAAACATGAGGGATCTTTTTAATTGTGCATGGTTGATTTGTGGGAAAACTAAGAAATTTGGCATCGCATCACAAATTCACACTGTGATGCAAAATATTAGTACTGCAAAGAAACCGAACTGCTTTATTGGGACTTATGGACAATGAACGAAAAAAGACATGGTGGATTGATTTTGTATATTGGTACTTTGGTACTCAAAGTACCAAAGATGGACTTTGTGGTCCATCTTCCACAAAGATGGAAGAATAATAAAATCCCCACAATGGAGAAATGAATTGTGAAAATGTCAGAATTTGTAGGAATGGCAAAATCAAAATGTTTGGTCATAGAAAAAACAATGTTTTTGAAGAGATTGGAAACCTTATATATATATTTTTGCTGAAGAGACTTGAATGACATCTAAGCAGAAGAAAGAAGAATAAGACTGTGATGAAAAGGTCTGTTGAAAAGATCAGAAGTCACTTACATATTCTTTGTATATATGTCAGCCTTCCCAAGCAGACCAGAGGAAACCTGACCAGATTTCTACTTTTTCGTGAGGCTGTATTAAGAGAGTCTTGCAAGTCTGATAATATAAATCTGTCTCTTTTAAAGCTTGGGAAGTTAGGGAGGATCCTTTCTGAGTCCCGTCCCCCCCAAAGCATCTGTAGACTCCCCATCAACCCCCTTATTTGGATAGTGTTATTTCATCATTTTGTCAGTAGATGGCACTGGACTTGTTATATCTAGTCAAAGCGGAGCATTTCCTGTGACTGTCATCTTGTTAATAGTTTTTGCAACAAAATTTTACATGCTAGGTAGATGACTTGTCAGATCATTGTAGAGAGAAAAAAAAATATGATCTTGGCAAGTTGCATTTTCTATTTCAAGATAGTTTTTCCTTCCACACTCGTTAACAGTTTGTACAATAAAAATACTTGCCTGGATATTCTCATTCTCTTTCTCATTCTCTTTCTGGTGAGCACTGTACACCAGAACAATTAGAAACAAGGACAGTTTTCCCCTGAATGCCATCACTCTGCTAAACAAATAATTCCCTCAACACTGTTCAACTATTTACAAAGTGTACACTACTATTACTATTAATCTTCTCAACACTTCTTATCACCCATCCCCTCCCACTTGTGACTGTATGACTGTAACTTTGTCACTTGTATCCTTACAGTTTATATTGACTGTTTCCTAGTATGGTTGATTGCTTATTGTACCCTATGACTATCATTAAGTGTTGTACCTTATGATTCTTGACTCTTGATGAATGTATCTTTTCTTTTATATACACTAAGAGCATTTGCACCAAGACAAATTCCTTGTGTGTCCAATCACACCTGGTCAATGAAGAATTCTATCTGTTCTATTCTCATTCTCTCTCATTCTGTCCCCCCTCATTTTCTCTCTCTCTCTCTCTACACACACACACACACACACATGTATGGGTGTGCCAGTTAGTTTTGACTCATGACAATTGCTTGGACTAGTCTCTGCACTTTCTTGGCAACATTTTCAAAAGTGATTTGCAGTTCTCTTCTTCCCAGAACAGAGGGTGACTGGAGGCCCCATAAATGAGAAGGAGCTTGATAGCATCATTTCAAACTATCAAACTTTATTACAAGGCCGAAGGTTTTATGAACTGTAACTTTTGTATATGAAAAGGTGTCAGGCAATCTCAGAAGAACTCAACAAATACAAGAGTTTTTCTTATAACACATTTCATTTGTTAGTTGATAAAGCACTGTAACCTGAAATCTGCAACTGGTCTTCCACTCCTTTCCTAACAGTTTCTCCACCCACATTAATTTAAATTCTACACCAATTCAAGCCATTCTTGCATCTGATGAAGGGAGCTTATGTTTTTTAATAAAAATGTGTTAGTCAGAAAAGATAAATTTCATAATAAATGAAAAGATGCTACCAAAAGATGCCAGCGGAGACAAGCATGGCCTCCTCATACAATAGAGGCCCCAAATTACCTTCACGCCTATAGCGAAGCTAAAGCTCAAAGACTCTTGGTTTACAGTTGAATGTCTTTAGGACACTCCACTTGTCAAAGCTGGAGGTGGAGAGGGGACATTTTCCCTCTGAATTGGCTACATCACAACAACTATTTTGATAAGGATGCTTTTTTCAATTATGGCTGTTTGAATTGAATTCCATAGACTGGTTTGGTACTATATGAAGAAGTCAGCCTCACAAGCTCCAGAGGGAGGTAACTGGTGAGAATCTCCTTCCGGTACTTTTACTCTGCCAGTTTGCTTGCCTGGGTGATCTGCCTCACAATACTGAAAAAGAGAGCACAGCAACTGGAAGCTGCTCATAACAGAAAGGGCAAGTGACCATGGAAAAAATGAAAGTAGGACAAAATTGCCCTTCAGAGGTACCAAATTGCCCTTGAACATTGTCCCTGGGAAGAAAAATACTTTTGTTTAACTACTTTTAACTCACTGTTACCCCACTCATCCAAGTTATTGCTGCTCCAAAACATTTCTGAAAGGGGGAAAAAAAACCCTCCATCCATTTGTATAAGGGGATTTAACTATGAAAAGTTAGAAGAGCAATTCTTTTACATCGGCAGGATAGAAATGTAATAAGTCACAAATATGGCTTAGAAATCATAATAGCCACATGCATGCTAAGCCCCAAATCAAACAATAAACTAACCATTTATGGCACTGCATAATGTCCAGGCTCAATCTTGCAATAACTCAAATCATTATTCTAAGATCCCTGCCATTAAATGCTCAAATCGCAAATACCCGTGGCTAGCTTCTAGTATTGCTGTGAAAGTTCAAATGTAAATTTAAGCAGGCTTAGACAGACTCTGAATACTATGGAACACTGTATAAGAGGTCCATTTTATGATAAAATACTTTGGGAGGAGGTAAGAATCATTCAGAATTAAAATATTATTACAACAACTTGCTTTTTACACAACCAAATTTTAGTCAATTCTGGGGATTCTGATAACCAGAATTGTATTGATTACTAGCATGTAGGAATTAGCATGTAGAAAACATGGCAAATCATACACAGTTGTGGAAGTTTGTCTTCGTTAACAGCAAATATGCTCATATGCCCATGAGATCATGTCATAGCTCCTTTCCAAGTATAAATAGCTTGGAATCTAGAGAAAGGTTATATGTATCTTCATAAAGTACGGAATAAAGACAGCAAACTAATGGCCACTCACAAAATACTTGGTAAATCAACTAAATTTCACTTTCTTTTAGTAATGTTGTCAAATAGTGATAGACTGATACCTCCTAGGTATGTCATTTGGTAGAGGGAAGGAAGAAAGCTTCACTGTCAAGTGCAACTTTCCCCAAATAATGGATTCCAACTTCCACATTTGGCATCCTATGCAAGTAAAGTTTTTGCAGTATGGTAACACGGAAAGTCCTTCGTATTTAGCACAAAGTGAGAGTGACCAAGATGATACTAGGCTGCTCAGCCCAAGCAAGTGCAGGCTGCCCCAGCCCAGCAGGCCATTTAACAGCAGTGAGAATGCATCTCTTTAGTCTAATTCAACCAACCAACAATCTCTGGTCTTTTTCATGACTAAATTAAGTCATTAATCCATCATAAAATAATAATGATCTAAGATTTAAAAGAAAATAGAAATAATGCCGTGGTTTTGGAGACACACTGGTAAATGCGGTTGCACCTATATATCCTGGTAACAATATCAGAATTTCACTAGCAGTAACTCTGTTCTTGAACTTTCAAAGGGGGGGGGCAGGGATTTAGAGTTTATAAAGCTGTTAAGATATGAATCTCAGGTTAGCTGTCTTTTATAAATTCAATATGGAAAAGTTAGCTATGACTTCTTTAGGTTCAGTTTATTTGGATGGTATCTAATTTAGTCAGAAAGTGATTTGCAAGAGAAAACAAATTTAAGAATAATGGGAATGTGAACTGGGAATAAAAAGGGGGAACAGAGAGATGGTTGCTGAGAGCACAGTGAAGTTTATCTGATGACATTGTATTGCTTTCTCACTGTGAGATGTTATGTTTCTGGATATTATAACAATACACATGTACAGACATAACAATATTAGAAGTCTTTGGCTTACAGTTCTGTTGAGTTGTTTGTCCAAAACTGCAGAGGCTTTTCACAAAACTCATCCATGAGGCTATTCCCAGGCCTTAGCAATACTGAGTTTTTTTATAACTTCCTATGGGGCATTTTTTAAGTATCTGCCCTCCTACTTCATTTGCAAACCTTTTACATGACCAACATTATATTCTACAACTTGGTTTGCTTAGGATGCTACAAGGGTCAGGACTGAAAAACATGCAGTGGCAATTGGCAAGAAAGCAGCTTAACACAATTCTATAAGAAAACCAATCTTATTCAGACAAACTAAACCATACTTTGTAAACAATAATTATCTGGGAGTAAAGAACCTGCTCAATCATCAAACATACTATTCACAAGCCATAATAGCTAGGTCACATTATGCACTAAATAAGAAGCATGTTTCAAACATGATGTGGTATGTTAATACAACCAAATAAAATTATGAATAGTGCTCCCAAAACTGCTTTCATTCCTTGTTTAAACTTTGCAATGAGTCTCATAAATTTTCCAACCACTTCTTTATAATCATTCAAGTTTCACTGTGATATAGCATGGCTTAATGTATATCTCAGTTATGGTTTATTTTAATCATGTCTTACTAATATGGAATGGCTGGTTTAGATATTTAAGCCATAAACTATGATTAATTAGTTCAACCTGTTAAGTCAAAGCCAATTAAATGACATTCTGGCTTAGCATGATAAGTGAACTCAACCAGTAACCCTGTTTCACAATCACATTAAATTAATGATAGTTGTGGAGTGTTAATAAAAAGGTGCAATGGGAATTGTATTACTTGTCTGAGCCTAGTGCCCTCTAGAGGTTTCTATACTATAACACCCATCATTCCCTTCTCCATGTTGTCCAGAAATGAAGGCAGTTTTAACTCATCCTGCTAAACTCTATGAGACTTGCTTCCAACTACACAAATATAGAATTGCACTGTCATTCTGTATTACAACTACTATCCTATTCTTACTCATTTAGGAGAACATTCTAGGCAGATCTGTGAATTCGCATCATAATGAATAGAAATATGTCAGTTTGACTGGCTAATGGAATTGAATCAATACCCACAATTTTCTGTAATATGCACATGTTCTTTTCAGTTACCATTGCAGAAGAATATATACCCCCCCCCATGGGGAAAAAAAGTTGTAGATCTAAACAACCCTTAAGGTTACAATCATATATTCAGAAACAAAGTTCACTGAAACAAATGGGATCTATTTCTATTAAATAAACCTGCAGGTAGGCTTTAAATGGTAAAATGTGTTACCCTGAGGATTATAACAGCTGCATAATAGTACAAAATATCTTCTCTTTTATCCAAAAATTTCTAGTCTCTTCAGATATGGAAGTTTCTGAAGAAAAACTTTTCAGTGGTCTTTCTGATAGATTTCTTTTAAACATCACATCTTGCACAATTCTTTAAAACAAAAATGAGAAGACTCTTTAAGGCTAGAATTCATTGTTCAGCCTACCTCCTGTGCATTAATCCTGTCTATAAATAGCAGCAATTAAAAAGCTGTCATGTTTCACCACCTCTCACTTAACAGCATCTGTTGAAGTCCCCAATAATGTTCACCCCAATAATAATTAGGCAATGAGAAACAGGCTACTTACCCTTAGATGTCAATGAATAATAGAGCTGAAAATATTCACTGCTTGTTTGGACCAAAGTGAGAGAAATGAAAGGCACAAGAAACATCGTGCAGCTAAATAAGGACAACCCTTCCTATCTCTTATATGCTAGAGATGCTTCACTGCTTAAAGAAAGAAGAAGAAAAAAGCAGCATGTGTGAATACTGCGTTCCAGAATGCAAACAACCAGCTGGCAATTTAATGATCTAGTGTGCTGACTGAATGAATACACTGCCCCCCCCCACCCTGCTCCTTTTAATTTAAATTCTCTCTCTCTCTCTCCTTCTCCCCCCTTTCTCTCTCTCTCATGCACACACGCACAAACCCACAAGCCCTCTCACCCCAAACACATCTGTATGTGCAAGCTTTTAAAACAGCAACCTGAACTGTGCTTTTTGTTGCTCCAAGGCACGCTGTCCAAGGCCCTGCCGGATTCTCCCCAGCTTTAGGGCACATTCAAAGCAATCATGCCGCCTCATAAAGCTCCAGTTCTCTTGCAAACCCAACTCTTGGGCTCTTGAAAATTCCATTCACAAGCTGCTGCTGCATCACAACTCTTCTGCCGACTGCTGGAGGCCTCTCCTGATGCAGCCCATATCGGAGCTCTCAACCCCTCTCTTCCTCTCAATGTTGCAGTAAACTGAAACAATAGGAGCCTCTTATAGGGGATCAGTATTTTCCCCTCCACAGGATGCTTGAACAGAGTTCAGCATATTTCTTAAACCGCTGTACCTGCACAAATCATCGACCGCAACCATCACCAAAGGTGCTTTGTCTAGACTCTGCAGAGCACTCACTCTAGAATTTTGTCCGCAGTATCATTCATGTGTGTGTGTGTGTGTGTGTGTGTGTGTATGCAAAGATCTTCAGTGGATTTTAAAAGTAAACACAGAAGCACAAATAACAAGTCTCTTGTGAAAGAAAAAAATGCTTCTACATCATACACACACACACACACACACACACACATATATCCCAAGCAATGCAAAAAGTCACAGTGAATAGCCCTTTCCATGAATATCTCTCCACACTCACAGCACACCATGAAGGAAATGGATTTGTTTAATTGCTTAATCCATCTAATCAACAGCAATTCTCCCCACAGGCAGAGAAGATGTTTGCTAAGCAAATATATTATTGATTCATTTGCAGACTGTTTCAAAGCCAAAACCGAGTAAAAATATGCTATCCAAGCAAGAAAGCAGAACATATTTTTCTCTCGGAATAATTCCCCCCTCCACCTCTCTTCATTGTACCGCATGACTGTAGGGAGGGGGAAGAAAAAAAATATCTCTGCATACTATTAAACATGCAATTAAAAATATTACCTAAGTAGATGCAGCAAAAGGTCATAATCCAACTTCCATGCTCCCATGAAGCATGACGCTGAAGCCGGAGCTTGTTCAGGTCAGTAGAGTCTCTCTCTCTCTCTCTCTCTCTCTCTCTCAATCCTACACTTGACCTAGACTGCCTTACATAATGAGGAGTCAGAACTGAATCTGGAATGTTGTCCTGCAGGCAAAGCAGGTGGGCTGGTTTGTAGAAAGATGCCCAAGTCTCTCCCTTTCTTTTCGTCCTGGACTGCTCTGGGAAAAGCAAGCCTAGCTCTGAAAAGTCGATGTCCTTCTTCCTCTGGCAGGAATAGCCAGCCTAGAGATGAGCATTAGAGAAGCGTGGCAGTCAGCAAAAGCTACCCTAACACAATTCCTACTATCATGCTACAGGACTGCATAGCAGCAGCTAGTGTGAGCAAACAGCGAGGAAAGAGGCATGCTTTGCCTGGCTGTCACTGTCTCGTGCTGGCGAGTGGAAGGCAGAGGAACTGAAGGTCAGAGTCTCTAAAATGAATATCCTAAAAGGATGTTTAAGTCAGCAAATGACTCAGTGAACATAGGTAAATGTGTGGCTGCTTAGAGGAAAAAAAAAACCTTTGGGTCAGCTTCTGGTGTTCAAAGACTGTCACATTTTCAACGAAAGGTATTTGCTACGTCTGGAGATCAATGTAGATTTATATGTGTAGACTGGACTCTTGACTAGAGTTTCTTTTCATTTTTTCTAGTGAGAATTTTCATTCATTATTTTCTATAGATTATAATCTCAGAATTCCTTAGATGGTTATTTGACTGACAAAAGGTATGAAATGTAAGTAAACATGCAACCAATGCTTGGTTTGGATATTTTGAATTGAGATTTGTGCAGAATTCTGTTAGTGGGTAATCTTAAATCTTTTGTGAATTACTGTATAATTGTTCCATTTCTTTCTCCTCTCTCAAAGTCCTTTTTTATTTTCTAGAAAATGATGGGGAATAAAAATAACTGTCAAATGAGGTGAATATATTTTAAAATTCTTCACTGAAATATTGCCTAGATCATGACTGTACAGTATATGAAATGATGTTGATAATACTATCAAACAATAAGGCAGGTAAATCAGTCATCTACAATTCAGATGAATTATCCTGGGAACTTCAAAACAGATCTTCCCCTCTTCTTGTTATTGTATTTTATCACTATAGGTAAGTTTCTTCTTAAGGAGGCTCAATCAATTAACCATGGTGGTAATTAATATCATCAGTGTCAGTAATGAATGGAACTTTCTATCAAGAATTTAATCCATTCAGACCATATATTTTCTATTAACTACCACAAATATCTGTAAAATAGGAATAATAGGAATGAAGAAAAAAACACTTTATTTTGGCAAACAGGACTTGATCTTTTTGATAGTTTGATCTGTAATAGTACTTTGTACATAAAAATTAATGGAAAGAATAATGTATATCCATTAACACTCTCTTCAAAAAATATTCTCTGCTTAATTCATTTTTCCATCCCTCTCCTAAACTTTCTGCAGTTCTTTTTTTGCAGTTCTTTATATATATATATACATATGTGATTTACATATGCTTTACAAAATTAAGGGGATTCATTTTGATATGGAGAAATTAGAATTATGTGATATTCTAATTCTGCTTGCACCACGTAAATATTATACAACGACATGATTTGGCAGCGGGAGGTGGTGTAGTATCCTTCCTATCCTATTGCTAATGCTTTTTTTTCAAATGCTAATTTCACCCTTTGCCTGTTGCAGCCTACCATAGAGATGATTTCAAGTAAAGCTGTATTCCTATTATGGTCCTAAGGTCTGTGTAATTATGTCAATTAGGTCTCACCTGCATATTCATTTTTTCCATAATCACATCTCATAAGATGCTTCAATTCCTTCAAAACCCTCCTTAAGGTGTGTGTTTTTCTGAAAAAAACTTTGACAAAGTTCTTTTGCCCTGATGCAAGGAAGCTTCAGTTGCTGTAACTGTATTACATTATGTGTAGATTTCTCTGTCTGCCTCCAGATATTCTGCTGCTCTCTTTAACACAATTGCTTAGAAGCATTTAAGAGTCAGTAACATAGGACTAGCTCAAGAGGTGAAAATGGAAGTATATCAGTGGTGAAATCCCATACAAATCTATCTACATAGCATATACAGGTAGTCTTTAAAAATACAACAATAATCCTTCAAAGATACAATGGCAGTGAAAAAAGTGACCAATGACTGTTTTTCACACTTAAGACCATTTCAGCATCCCCATGGTCATGTGATCAAAATTTGGACTCTTGGCAAAATATCTTGGCTCATATTTATGAGGCTGGTAATGTCCCAGGGTCATGTGAGCACCTTTTGTGACTTCTGACAAGCAAAGCCAACGGGGAAGCCAGATTCATTTAACAACCATGTTACAAATTAACAACTGCCATGATTCACTTAATGAATGCGGTAAGAAAGGTAGTAAAAATGGGACAATATTCACTTGACAAAGGTCTCAGCAATTGAAATATTGGCTCAATTGTGGTCGTAAGTCAAGACCTACCTGTTCTTGACTTATGACAAGTGAGCCCAAAAGCATCTCTCTTGGTAAAAACTGAACTTCTCCTCAACATATTGTTTTTGATGGGGCAAATACTCATGGTAATTTCTTGTTGTTTTAGAAGAAGGACCAGAGAGTACAAAGCAGGACAATAGAAACTGCTAACATCTTTTAGTCCTTCCACTTTCCACAGGTGAACTTCCAGGTATAGAAACAGGAGGATGGCTGAGTAGGTGAGCTGAGGACTTTGTTGAAGCTTTGTGAAATGGAGAACACTACTACTATTCAGGTAGTCCTCAACTTGCATTCATTTAGCACTGAAAAATGTGACTTACGACTGTTTTTCACAGGACCATTGCATAATTTCCAATGGCTGTGTGAGCAAAATTCAGAAGCAGTTGGTAACTGATTTGTATTTATGACGGTTGCAGTGTCCCGAGGTCTTGTGATCACCTTTTGTGACCTTCTGACAAACGAAGTCAATGCGGGGAAAGCAGGTTCACTTAACCACCATGTTACTAATTTAACAACTGCAGGGATTCACTTAACAACTGTGGCAAGACAGGTCGTGAAATAGGGCAAAGCTCACTTAACAACTGTCTTGCTTAGTGTTCATTTAGCAAAAGAAATTTTGGACTCAATCAAGGCTATAAATTGAGGACTATCTGTAATATCAATTGATCTCAACTAGGAAGGGAACATAAGTGTGAAAAATTAATACCGTTTCAAATATTGTCAAGAGTCTTAGAGATGCTTGCACATTCAAGTGAAAAACCGTGAGAAACTTTTATAGGCATAGAAAGCTGAACATGTTATGAAGCACCTACATTTCAAAACCTCAGTTTTGACCATTGTAAGCACGTTTAGTTAAATACTCCTTGATTCCTTTTAGGAATTTGCTACTAAATGAGTGAAGAATTTTAAAGTATGTCGGAATCTCAGAGACAAGATTTCTTTGCCCATTGCTGCTCCTAATGTAATTCTGGATTGTTCAAGTTAAGTTTTTAAAATGGAATTCCTCCTTCCCTTTGCATGTGCCAAGTCCAGTTACTGCTATTCCAAATTAAAAGGGATCCAGGCTGCAAATGATGAGAACTATTTGTTTCCACCCAAGTAGGTATTGTTAATTTAGATGGCCAAATCAATAGCAGTTTTGTATATTCTGAGAAGCAGCTGTGTTGTATAGCCTGTGCTTTGTATGGTAGATATCTTGGTGTCTTCCAGGCAAATCGTTTCTTCAGAAGAACTACTTTCACACAAACTAGACAGGATTGTAAATATCCAGGCTCTTCTTGGAACCTTTGTCTTTGATATATTACTTCTATGCCAGTCTATTTGGGCACTGGTTAGTCCTGGTGGCCGTGGGGACCAATGTGTCCCTGAATTGAACCCTTCTTGTATTAAGGATGCTTCTGTCCTAGTCCATTTGGGAAGGGGTAGTCAGAATATTACTGGTTTATTAATGACAGATTTATCGACTTGTGTTCCAGAGAACAAAGTGCTATTTGATCAAAGGGGATGAGGATGGAGTCACAGTACTGCTGTCTTTTTCGAATCATGCTTGCTTGCTACATCATTTATAAGAAGAGAACAAAGCTTTGGTGGCAGTCCTTAAACCACTGAACTGTTCCTTTAGAGTACATGCCCAGCCCTGGAAATCAACTACAAAAATGAAGAAAGAGAGAGGGGGGGGGGAGGGAGGGAGGGAGGGAGAGAGAGAGAGAGAGAGAAGGGCAAATAAAGAAAATATAAAGAAGTGACTTCCAATCTCTGTCACAAATATAAACAAGTTTGGTAACTCTTCACCTTTTATAAGATTACAGATATTTCTTCTTCTCCTCATAATCCATTCCTTATCCTATAAGCAAATTCTTAAGGCATCAACTTTTAATTATCTGATTTTGCTGGTATCAGCAAAAAAATCCGTAACAATTGCCTGAATTTCATATAAACATGTCTTATTTTAACCTTGGTCAAATAAACCAAATTTATCCCCCTGCATTTTATGTCTAAGAATGTTAATGTTTTCATTCAAATGTTATTGTATGATTTAATTTCTCTTCAATTCTTCTTTGGGCCATCACATAGGCTTCTTCAAGGCTTTAAGAAATTTCTTTTTAAAAATCTGTTAAAAACTGTTAAAAACATGTCCAATCTTGGTTTATCATTTACTTTAAAAAAACTCATCTAGCTTCTTTTGTATATCCAGTAAACAGTCATTTATTTGAGCCATTCTCTTAGACTGCCACTTGTGTTTCCATTGTAAAAACCTTCTCTGTATTGCAATCCACAATTTTAAAATATTCAATATTTCCAATTTTATTACTTTGGCATCAGACAAGGTTTATTTCACAAAGAGACTGCCATTCCTTCATTAACTTCATTTAAATACAGTCTATCTAGCCATAGAAGCAGATTTTGGGGCTACTAATTTCTAACCCCATTTCTAAAGATCTTCCTTTAATGTTTCAAATGTGTTTCTGGTAAGACATTCCAAAACACACATAGCATGTTGCAGTCAAAATGTTTCATCAGCATTTAATGGTATGAGGCACTCAATTTGTGAACTATGATATATGTCTCATAGACGGGTAAGGGAAGAACTCTCATTTTTAAATTAGAAATCATATCTCTAATAAGGCATATTGCTATAATATAATTCTTGTTGACTCCTGATGATTGCCTGGAAAGGTCACTGTGGTTTTCTTGACAAGATTTTGGAAGTGGTTTGCTTTTGCCTTGGGCTGAGAAAGAGTGATTGGCTCAAAGTCACTCAAGCCTAAATAGAACTAGAACTCACAGTGACTAGGTTTCTAGTCTGGGGCTTTCACCACTACACCAAACCAGCTCTCAACTTTGTACTGTGTTAATTAATAGCTAATAATTAAAATATAATTAAACCACAACTTGATGCTTCTTCCGAGAAACATTAATAATATCACAGATGCTATAATACATCCCATAAAGCAATTCTCTACCAAGTATGGACTGAGATATTTAAAAAATAATCCAAGTGGGAATATGTAACATGAGGAGCTAAAAAAACGAGTATGTTCTTGAAACTTTAAAAAAAAATTACAATTAATTGAAGGCTCAAATAATAAATTAAAAGCCCTGGTTGCCATTATATGGCCCACTTGTAAATTAAGTTTAAATTATCTAAACAGCTTTGTAAAACACCTAGTATATCTTTGGTAGTGCCATAAAAATGAAACCCATCTGAATATCATAGTTTCTAGCAACCAGGTTTATAGAGTGTCTCTCAGTAGCTGAAACCTATTCAATTATAAAGCCTGAAGATTTCTTTAAGACCTGTAAAATAGCAACTCCTCTTGATAATTAAATCTGTTCAGTTTCATTCCTTGGAAATAAATATTTTTCATTAGGAAGGGATTTTAAGAGATTTTAAGTTTTGATAGAAAGTAGTTCATTTATGAAGAGGATAGGGTCAGAATTTTTTCACTGATGTGCCATTTATATATTTAAAATAAATATTGGTCTGTTTCTAGATATTATAAGAAAAATGGTAAAATCAAGAAAAATGGCCAGATACATTGGTTCCAAGTCATCAACATTTATCTGATAATTTTTGGGGTACTATCGTAAAGACTAAAGCTAATAAAGAAACTAGCAAAACTTGCTTCAAATGTCACTTGGGCTGTGAATTAATTGGCCAGTTGGTCAATCCATTTGTTTTTGGCCTCAATTTTGCATTCGCAAGAAGAGCAGAATACTAGTGGCCTATTTTCCAGGTTTATTACTAAAAAATAGCCAAGAGAATTTATATGAAACTCCTTGTACACTTAGAAAACATGAATGCATGCTAGATTTCATGGCTGCATTTCTACTTGTGAATGTTAACCAATCCTTGGAGCAATGTCCCCTTGCTGAAAACCCAAAGGAACTAAATCTGTTTTCTTGTGTTACATGACAAAATGAGTATACTGGGGTATATGTACTATATGTATGATTGAATTGTATGACTGAAATGTATGAATTATACGGAATGGGCAGCTGGGCAGTAAATACTGGAAGAAGTGCGGGGCAGGCATGCAGTGAGATTAGCACTCACATTAAGCAATGGTCTATGTAGATAGTATTGCTAAGCATATATGATCTCCATGGGCTTTGGTCCAGGGTTCAGCCATGAAATGTGAGGAAGCTGGTTCTGCAATCAGTTCTGCAAATTTAGGATTAGGATAAACTTAGCAACTTTAAGACACGTGGACTTCAACTCCCAGAATTCCCCAGCCAGCTTTTAGTGCAATTTTAGCTGTAAAGGCAGGGTTCCTGTCCAAACTGCTTCTCTATTGCCATTTCTGCTTTATCAGAGGGACTGAATGACAAAACTTGAAAAGCAAGGGCAACTTGTTCATATGGAAGAACATATGAACAACAAGTTGCTGAAATGTTCATGTTAATGGCTGTAACTCAATCCAAAAATATCTGCAACAACGTTCTGTTTTGTGTTTTGAAACTTTGTGCAGCTCTTCACAAAATAAATGTTTTTATCCTTTTTTATTATACTTATTTTTTTAAGGAAAAAAATAATCAGTAAGCATTTATGATGCCTCCAAACTAGGGATGAACGATCCCTACTTTTATGAGTTCTTAATGAGCCACAGTGGCACGGTGGGTAGAGTGCAGTATTGCAGGCTCCTTCTGCTGCCTGCTGCCTACCTGCAATTTGGCAGATCAAATCTCACTAGGCTCAAGATTGGCTCAGCCTTCCATCCTTCTGAGGACCCAGATTGTTGGAGGCAATATGCTGACTCTGTAAACAGTTTAGAGAAGTATAGAAGTCTAACTGCTATTGCTATTAATAGTACTCACTGGAATAATGATAACAGAATCAAAATCAA
Organism: Laticauda laticaudata; assembly: GCA_004320025.1. Taxonomy (NCBI): domain Eukaryota; kingdom Metazoa; phylum Chordata; class Lepidosauria; order Squamata; family Elapidae; genus Laticauda; species Laticauda laticaudata. The sequence goes on from BHFT01060772.1 coordinate 29,206, forward strand.
TCATTAAAATAAAACAAAACACAAGAACCAGTACCCCACAGATAAAAGCATTAGTTTCCATTCTCCGAGTGGAAAGACTCTTAAGATCCATTTTGTTAATTTCTCTTGTTCTGGTGTAAAGAAAAAACAGCACCATTTTGTCATTATACATAATAAAAACATATTTGGGAATCACCAGGTACCTGGCTATCCGGCAAGATCTAAAGTAATTGTTTACATACATACAGGGAGGGAAGGAGGGAGGGAGAGGAGAGAGAGAGAGAGATTACTTTAAAAGATTGTTCCTAGACTTATTGATCCCGTGCCACCTTTAAAAGGAACATGCTGTAGCAGTCAAAAATCAGTGCAGTATCTTTTCCTTGCAGGCTTTGCTAAGTGATCATTCTTTCTTTTCCAACATAAATGCTTCTAAATTTGAAAGCCAAAAATATGCACCACCAGGAGGAGGCTCAGATAATAACTGCCAGGAGTCTATTTAGAAAGCATTCAATAGTAGGTGTGGGAAGGGATTCGGCTTTCCTCCCTTGCCTCATCCCCATCCTGACTTCTTGTACAGGTTATCCTCGACTTACAACCAGGGGTGGGATACTACCAGTTCGCACTATTCTCTAGAACAGGTTGTTAACATTCTAAGCAGTTCGGAGAACCGGTTGTTAGAAGAAATTACTGGGCTAATCCTGTAAGGAAGGCAGGAAGGAAACATTCTGGTGTTGCTTACAGAAACTGCCTCTCCGTTAATCCTTATTACATTCTTGGCAGGACTAGACTTCCTGTCTCAGGAACTTCTCTGAAGTTCTTTTCCCCTCCTTTGCTGGTACTTTGCTTGTGTGGAGTGACCATTCAAAGTGACAATGCCACTGAAAAAAGTGACTTATGACTGTTTTTCATACTTACAACTGTTGCAGCATCCCCATAGTCATGAGAGGCCAGGCGAGGAGATGCGTGCCTTGATGTGAGTGATATTGAATTGGCCACACCCAGCCAATAACATGACCACCAAGCCACACCTGCCAACTAAGCCACGCCCACAGAACTGGTTATTTAAAAATTTGAATCCCACCCCTGCTTACAACCATTCACTCCCACCCCTGCTTACAACCATTCATTTAGTGACTGTTCAATGGCCCTGGAAAAAGTGTCTTATGACCATTTTTCACCCTTAACACCATTGCAAATGTAAGCCAAGGAATAGATGGCTGCCTTTTTCATACCTTGCACTATGTATTTAAAATTTACTCAGTTAAATTTAAGAGGATGTATCTGTGCATTGCCTTTAGAAAAGAAATATGGTTTGCAACTTATAGTGGCTGGATTCCCACAATGCAGTAAATCACAATCAGACAAACCCCAAGGGGGGCTTAGCGGAATTTGTGAATGTTACTCTGGATTGAAAAACAAGGGGAGGAAACAGCAAAAGCACCCTAAGTTATCATGATGTCAAGCAGCCGTGTACCACTGCTTATGACTGAAGTTACTATTTAGACTGTTTGGTTTACTTTATTGTCCCATGGTCAAGACTAAATTGCAAAAAAAAAAGAGAGATTTCTTGTCTCACTTTTCAATGATTTTAGTAACTGTACTTCTTAATTAATCAGGCAGGACTGCATTCCATATCGAAAACTAACCTAAAAGTTTTACGCCTCCTCTTTTCCTTTCAATTTAATATTGTATAATTTAACTTCAATTAGATTTTTTGTTTTGAGATGCTGCCCTTGGCTCTGATTGCACTAAACAGCTGTCAGGCCCTGTACAAGTTATGGTGAAAGATACAAGAAAAAGAATGGGAACTCCACTCCCTTCAATTGGCAAATGCTTGGCAGGGAAGCTAATCTGCAGTCCACCTGCCTTTCTGAAGGCAACTATCTATTTCAGAGACCTTCTGCAGACCTCTGGCTCTCCCCCCCCCCCCCCCCC
>BHFT01060775.1:0-10780 GCA_004320025.1 Laticauda laticaudata
TTGGCTACAAGCAGGCAGGCCAGCCTGTATAAAAGGCTGGCCTCGGTTTCAGCCAAGTGTTCCTGTTTACTGACTAGCTGAGAATAAAGCCTTTGTTGTTGGAACCCGGTCTACCTCGTGTGTTTTCTGAACAAAACAATAATGTTCTTCTAACATCTTCTGTAATTCTTTCCATTCCATTGTTTCCACATCTTTTGGAGCAGCTAGGGTTCTAGCTTTTGTAGAGGCGATTTCCACAATATCCCAGGAATAGAGCTCTCTTTCTCTGTTCTGTTGCATCCTGCAGTGAATTTGCTTCTAAAAACATTTGAAATTGTCCCATGTACGTGACCCAGTCAGGCTTTTTTGGATCAAAAGGTTCTGGTTGAGCATGGATGGACATTCTGATGATCAGCACGGTGATAGCAGCCTTCTGTTGTTAGAATTTTCCCTCTTCACCTCATTTCCTTTGTTCTCTTCTAGAATCCCATCCTCATCACCAGTGTTAGATATGGGCTAGATTGAAGAGGCAGGACAAGGGTAGAAGGAAAGGATTTATTTATTTAGCTCTGAATAAAAGATTGCCACCCAGTATGCCTGCTGTTCTTTTTAAAGGCTGCTGTCCACAATTTCAACCACTGATGGCTGTTCATTTTCCCACCTGGAAAATGAACCAATGAGGGAAGTCTGACATCACTGATGTTTCCCCATTGACTATCTAACAGTTAATAATTACACAAATAAGATTTGTGTGTTAAGAATGCTGAATTGAATGCCTGAATTATTCTTTTCATTTTTTTTACTATGTTGGGCTTTCAGTGTCCATATTAAGAAAATCTCTCAGTTATCATGATCAAGCCAACAGTCCCAAAAACACAAAAACTTGTCCTTAGCTTCAAAAATAGTGGCAATGGCCTGGGAACCTAAATAGCAAATTCTTGTAACTCCAGTTGTCTTATGATCTTCTCAGTTAGCATTTCACTTTCAAGAAAAGGCTTTATTTTTGACATTCCAAATCCATGCTCCTTCAAGAAAAAAGCAAATGTATCATTTTAGAAATGTTGTTGAATTCTCTTTCAGTATCCTCATTTTGCTTTTTGTTTTGTAAAGAAGATGTTACTATTTAGGGAGCGACTTATAATTTTCATGGGTAATTATATTATACATAGGGAATATGTATATTCCCCAGTATATATCTGGGGAATATGTATTCCATTTGGGGAACAGACCAAATAGAAAATAGAATACAAGGAACTGAATATGCATTTCTTTAATCAAATTAATTGCTCCTCTTTCTCACAACTTCTTCTTCCCTGTCACAAAACCTTATTTTTATCTCCTGTACATAAGGATTAAGAATATTATCCCAAAGATCTTATCATCTGAACTTTGATACAAATACTTTTTAAATGTCTTTAGATAATGAACAAAACTTCTCAATGAATGTTAATGCAAAGTTCTGACCCATTCTTGCCTAGAAGGCTAATGTTTTCAAAATGCATAATTCTCAAAAAGTTAAATTCTCAACACAGTTATAAAGTTATATATTGGTAAAAGTATTTTATAGCCCATTTAGACAACTTAATTTATATATTAGTTCCTCTGTATTTTCATTGTTGTTTGCAGTTACTGGAAACAAGTAATTCATCACTGTTACAGTAATTCATCACTGTTACAGTAAATACTAATGAAGTATTTATCTGTTGAAGTGTTAATACATGTTATATGTTTTAACATAATGGAATGGGTACTCTGAAACTCTACAGAACATTTATCCCATTATAGGAATTAATTCGGTTCCACCAACAAGTGGCATTTTTCAGGAGGGCTTAGAAGAAAAATGACAGAATTTGAAATAATCATACAGAATCACGGGCATGTGACACAGAGATTGAACAAATCAAAAATTGGATCATAAATTGATTGCAAATGCAATAAAGGGAAAAACTGTAGAACAAATCTTTACAATTTATGCTGACTAATATTTAAGAGAAAACTGGTATAAAATGTTGTATAGATAGTGTATAACTCTGCCCGTAATTCTCAGAACAGAAGATCTAGTAATAAGGGCTGGAAATATCATGAGGAAGAATGAATCCTTTTGAATATTGTGCAATAGATAGATAGATAGATAGATAGATAGATAGATAGATAGATAGATAGATAGATAGANATAGATAGATAGATAGACAGACAGACAGACAGATCAATCTTCAAATAATTAAATAATGGAGACATTATCATTCAGTTCAGATATTTTTAAAAATGTATGCACAACTGTAGAACTTTTGAAACATCTTTGTCCGCTTACTGATATTATAACTTTGCACTGAATATTTTTCTATTTTTCTTTCTTTCTTATTTTTACTGTTTTCTTTTTTCTTTCTTTCTTTCTTTCTTTTTTTTCTTTCTTGTAGGTAGCATTTTCTTGCAAATAATTTGGTGTGATTGGATTAATCTGTTTTATGTTACCATGTTTATCCATCTGACATTATTAGAAAAATAACTATATTATCTCCTTGGAAAAAAATTTAGGTTGTTCTCCAGTCTGAGCATAATTACTGAATTAACTCATCCTGCCAACATGAGATTCATGCAGTTCAGGGCCAAAGACTGTTATTCTCTTGCTCTATCAAAATTAGAAAAGGTAAGAAAGCTTCATTGCATTATAATAAATATATGTAATTTATTGACACTCAGATGCAGTTGTCTTTTTTAATTTGCTCTGGAAACTAGAAATTCAAAATGTTCTATGCTATAAAATTACAGATGGGAAACTAAAGAAAAATGGCCAAGAATGAGTCTGTAACAACTTCTTCCCCAAAGGTGAAATTATAGAAAAGCAATCGGTAAATCTTGTCATAGTGTTGGTGTGTGCAAAATTCTCTAAGAGGCCTAGTAAAAATCATCAGCTCTTTTCTGAGAATCTTTTAATCCCCATCATCATGCTGAGTTATTAAGTATTATTTTTGCCATTTTAAATACAGAGAATATCATGCCCACTGCAAATGAGAGTCAGTAAGCATATAGTAACTAAACTAAAACTGAAATGGTCAAAATAAATGGTGGAACAATACTTTCCAACAGCAATTACAGCAGTTGTTAGCAAAAAACCAAGCAAAAAATAATGATAAGCTGAAACTACCCATTGTTGTATTTGTTTTAAATCATGATCAAAGAATAAATTCTTATACTGCAAATAATCAGGAGAGTAAATGATTCTTGTCTGAGCCCTGAAAGAAACCTTTGTTGAGGCAATGAGTATTTTCCACATACATAAAAGTGCATGTCACTTTCAAAAAGAAAGTGAAAAGAATGTGCAAAATTTGCAGAATTAATGATACTGATAGCACAGCGTAAGTGTTGCAAATGAAACAGGTAATGCTGAAGTTTACAAAAAATAACACCAACAGGAGACAACTTGATTACGAATATAAATTCAGTAGTTCAAGGATTTAAGTGGCAGAATTAGCACATGGTGCTAACTATGACAAAGTGGCTACTTAATAAGAAAGGATACTGTTTCTAATCAGCAGAAGCCAGTAGTACAGTACATTTCCCTAGACAGAAATTATTCCCTTATTCTGGAAAGCAAATGATGCACACATTCTGTACAGTGCCAGAATTAGACCTTTAAGAAATTAATATTATTGGACCACTGCAGGTAGAAATACAAAAGAGCATAATTTCATAGTTATAGGAACTAAAACTAATATTTCAAATTCCACTTACATTAGCTAAGTTGATTACCTGGTTGTTAATTTTCCCTCTGAGTTTGGTAAATCAAACTTTTAACAGTTCTCTGGTATTGTCATCACATAGATAGAAGGCTGCCCTTGAAGGGTATCTGAAAGCTTTAGCTGGTACAGAATACAGCAGCAGAAATATATTCTACTTGATTATGTTACATATACTACCTCTGCTCTTTGAGCTGCATTGGTTGCCAATCAGTTTCCAGTCCAATTCAAGGTGCTAGTTTTGATCTTTAAAGCCCTACATGGCATGGGACTAAGTTATTGGAAGGATAGCCTCTCCCGATTACATATGCCATCCCAACAGATCCAGCAGACAGGATATGTCACCAACTGTAGTGCTATGCTTGAAGTGTCAAGGTAGTGAGTGTTCTCTGTTTGGGCACCTGCTCCATGGATTATACTCCATCCTTCCTCCTATTCATGTCTTCAAAGTGAGGCTGGCTTCATCCCTCAAGACCCGGTTGTGCCATCAGGTTTGGGGAACCTCAAGGAAATATTGAAGTGGCTCTAACTGCTGTTAATATCTCTTCTTTGTATACTCTTTATTCCTTTTTAGCTTTATGTTTTCTATAATTTTAGAGTTTTTAATAATAGTAATAATACCCTTGTTTGTAAATATTCACAGTGTTTTAGATGCTCAGAGTCACTTGTTTGTGAGATTGGCAACTCTATAACTATGAACAATAAATAAATAGTAGTACTATTAAAAAATAACCCTAGGATCTGCTCTTATTAATTAGTGATAACAAACTAAACCAATTTACTACCATAGTGAAAAATAAATACAGATACTTTAGCTATAAATGTTAGAAAATAATGATTAACTTTCTTGTTTGCTTATCTCCGTGGAGATGTCAAAACTTGGGAGATCCAGATGTTTTACATCTATCAAGTTTTTACATCTATCAAGTCTGTATAATAAAAGTTAATAAAAGTGTTTTGATGGCCTTTATTGTACTTTTCAGGTTTAAAGTATCCAATAATATCCACTCCCTTCCCTCCCAGCAGAAATTATAAACAGATTAATACCAAATTAGTAATCTATATACTGATGTTATTGGACTTCTATTGTAAAACATTGTCTAATGTACCAAGAGACTTCAGTGCCTGATTACTTTTCTCTTCAGCTAAGCAAAATGTTCGTAGAGAGTGATGGAAAGGGATAAAATATATTCCAGGCTTGTCAGGAAACTATTATAATTAAGAATGTTTACTGAGTCAAAATTATTAGTGATGTAATACTAAGGACATAGAGTTAAGCCCATGTCACACTGCCCAATGGATGCAAAAAGGAAACAGTGGACGAGCAAAATGTTCCATCCATTGTTATCCGCTCTCAAAAGGGGGGGCGAAAAATTTGCATAACTGGAGCGGATAACACGGACGCGGGGAGGACGCAGTGGACGGGATTGGATAAGTGGTTGCTCCCGGAGAGCTAGCAATGGAATGCAGTATGGATCAGATGAAAATCCGCAAGGCTTCCGGGGAGGCGCAGCAAAAGCGGAACTGCAGAACGGAAAGAGCGGATGCAGAGCGATGCAGAGGAGATGCTAAGCGAGAATGAAGCGGATGCACAGCGAGATGCACAGCGGAAGCCTAATGGATGCTGGCGTTAATTGCGCATGGCGGGGAGGATGCATTGCGTCAGCCCCGCGCATAATAACGGAAGCAGCTCAGAAGCAGGTCGCCATTCAGAGGAAAGACCTGCTGCGGACGGATTGGCTGCCCTTGCCTGCCCTGCCTGCATGTCTGCTGCAAGCCTTGCTGCCAGCCTCCCTGCCACCCTTGGTTCCTGCCAGCCAGCAGACCCGCACAACGCATGCGGAAGCACAGCAAGCCTAGCGCATCTGCTGCCAGCCCTGGCAAGAGGGACAGGGCCTACCATCCGCGCCCCTGGCCCTCACTCTGTTTCTCCTGGGGCTTCTGCAGCACGGGCCTCGCTCTTCTGGGCTGGCGCTTCTGGCTGCTTCTGCTGCTTCTGCTTCTGGAGGAGCTGATGACAAGCAACTCCAGCACAGGCCACCTCCACAGCACCTGCCCTTCACCCCTGAGACTGAGCGACCAAGAGGAGTGCCAGAGACTCAAATTTCTGTTTATAGCTTGTTGTTAATAAAGTCTATTTATGATTCACAACACTTGCTTCATTTTTTTTTTTAATAAAGTCTTAGTGGAAACTTTTAGAAATGGTTTGAAGCCTTTGCATGCTTGTGGGATGGGTTAAGATAGCAGTGGGATGGGCAGGGATACCTGAGGAATGAGCAGGGATACCTTTGGGATGGGTAATAGCTGTGGGATAGATAAACCTCCAGCGCAAGCATAGTGGGACTGTATGTCCACCCTCCCCAGGTGCAACACCCTATGGCCCTTTATTATCAATAACGATATAATCAATCATCCACACATCGTCAACATAAACACAACTCTTTATTAAACGCCCTGTTCATTGTAGGCCAACCAAAACATTCATGGCCAATCTCATCCGTGTGATGAGACAGGCTGAAGGAAGCCTCCATTGGAGATCTACCATCCTGTCTTTGCCACTCCACTGCTCCAAGCTGGGGAGTTGCACCAGTGTTTCAGGAGGGTTGCGCTGCCTTCTTCCCTTCACGTGAGGCTCTGTTGGGGCCTTGCACATCCTCAGTGTCGATCAGGTTTCGCCCTTGCCTCCATTCCCCAGGCTCCATGTCCCCATTGCCTGTTGACAGTCCCACAAGCCTGTTACTGCAAGACTTGGGTAGCGGGTGCGCATGAGATTGTGCAGGATGCAGCAAGCTTCCACAATCCTCCTCACGGTCTCGGGGATGCTGCATGTTGGTGAGAAGTACCTGGAACCTGTTGTCCAGGATGCCAAAGGCGTTCTCACACCACCTGCCTTGCCCTGGACAGCCTGTAGTTGAAGATCCTCTCTTCACGGGTGAGGATCTGGAGTTAGGGCTTCATGAGGTAGTTCTGAGGGAGAAGGCGTCATCCCCATGATGAAGTAGGGCCACATCTTGCTTGTGTCGTTGGGCAGCGGGTCTGGATCTGGGAGCCCACCATGAGGTTGCCTTCCAGCCCCTCCTTGAGGTGACTGGCGTTGGTATACCTGGGCATCTGAAGATGAGCCATTGCCTGAAGCATCGATGTACATGAACTTGTAGTCAGACATCGACCATGGCGAAGAGGATGATGCTGAATAATCCCTTGTAGTTGTGATAGGTGGACCCTGAGTGCTGGAGCTTTTGCAGGCCACGTGCTTGCCATCTATGGCTCCAACGGTGGGGGGAAGTTCCACTTCTGATACCACTGCTCTGCAAACTTTCTTCCATCCTTCTTTAGTGGAGGGGCACTGGAGGAGCTCCTCCAGGTATTCTTTGATGATGCCCGCCACCACTTCTCTGACCACAATGCTGATGGTGTTGGTGGCACGCCTCCAGCCGTACTGCATGCTCCTGTAGGTCGGTCCCTGAACCAGGTGGCGCAGAGTGAGTGCCACCTTGAGCCCAGGTTCCAGGCCTGGGGCGGAAGTTGGTGTTTGCCTTGGTCAACCTGTCAGCCACTGCACAAACTTCGTCAAACATGGCTGGAGGCATCCTCATGAAGTTCTGGGAACGCCCAGAGTGTCTTCGTTCCTGAGCTCCACCATCAGCTTGCTTGAGCAGTCTGTCCTCTGCTCTTCTGGGCAAACCATCTTTGGACCCAGACTTTTTTTGGGTGCCTCCGTTCTTCTCCTGTAGTAGAGTTCACAGAGCCTGTAGATGGCTTCGCACTGTTGCAGGAGGATGGGTGGCTGCCGAAAGGACTTTGTCACTATCCACGTGGACATGACTGGAGTGCTGTGGAAGAGGAAGAGCAGATGAAGGCTGCAGAGCGTCGTGCACCGCTGCTGCTCTTCTGAAGTGAGATCAGATGAGTGCTCCCCCTTTTATAGGAAATATAGGTTTTCCGCTAGCATCCTCTAGGCCTACTCTCTAGACATCCTTTAATATCCGATGACAGGTTCCCTCTGGAATGTTTTTTCCGTTTTAAACGCTTTGTTCTCCGTGCTACATTCCGCTAGGACTCCGTTCTGCATCCATCCGCGTCCGTTCCGCTTCCCTCCCTGCGTCCGAGAGCAGATGCGAGTTGCGCGGATGCGGATGCGGATGGATGCGTAAACGGATGCAGAACGGAATGCCTAGCGTATGCGTAGCAGATGCCATAACAGACGAACTGGATACATTTCCGCGCAAAAGTTTTGGGCAACCCGAAAACTTTTGTGGGCGCGATGATAACGTCGAATGAAACGGGATGCTGGATGGATAAGAGGGAAGCAAAAACAGGCGTACATCGCATTTTTGAACGGATGGCAAGCTTTTTTGTCCGTTTTACATCCTCTTTGCATCCGTTGGTTCAGCGTGACATGGGCTTTAACAAAGACCATATACTACTGTAATGTTAAGCATTTTTTTGAAAAGTCAGAATACATAGATTTAATAATTGTCCATCCTTACCAGTGGATCTTTTTCATTTAAAAGATAGTAGAAAGCATTAGCAAGAACAAAACAAGAATAGATTGTCATATTGAAGCTGAAGTTGGAGAAAGATACCTTTAAATAACCTCAGACAGAACCCTGTGCTATTCCTGAGATAACGTTGGATACATTGCTTTCATGGATTCTAGTCACATTTACTAAGTTCACAAAATGATATACCAAATGAAAATGGCAAATTTCCAGGCACAGAACATACAGCTTCTGAGCTAAATAAAAGAAATGATGGCTATTCAGACTCAGTTTTAGATATAAATGAATAAAACAACATATCTTCTTGAAGAGATACTTCCTGTTATTTTCTCCATTCATAAGAATGGAATCATGTCTAGCCCTTCTTATTTTTCATCAATCAGTTTAAATGCAATTTGTACATTTATGCTGGGAATCTTATTTGGAGATAAGTATGGTACATTTGAAAACATTTTAGAAGATGAGTATGCTGGCTTCAGAGAAGGAAAATCAACTATTAATGTACATTGTACCAGGTGGTTGAAAATATGGCCAAATCCATTCATAATCTTCAGCGTTTTACTGACTGAACTCAGTCTTTGACACAAATTCTAAAAATAGATTTTGATATAAACTCTGGCCTGTTACAATTGATACATCTGCTGCTCTGAAATTTCTATAAAAATGCACCCCTTCAAACAACAGTTATTTATAACAGCTGATTAGGTTTACTCCAACTTTGAAAAGGATTAAATAGAGTTTTATTCAAAACAGTTTTGATCTTCCAAACTGGCTAATTTTACTTCCTGGACATTCATCTGATTTAGACTGGGGAGAAACAATTATTTAACTGCATTTCCCAACTTGAATCCTCTCCATCCACAAAAGATGACTGTAGCTTTATAATATAATGTATTTTAATATAATAATATTATGTGTAATATGTACCCATCATTTTAGCCTTTTTATTCACAATTTATTTGTGTGTTTCTCTGTACTTCTATCAGCCTTCTTGAAGAAACCTTCAAATACGCAGATTTTATCTTCTCAAATGGTGCCAATAAGATTAAACTAATAATCCATAAGCTATTACAATGATTGTAATGGAGAAATATTTTCTTCAAAAGTATCACATCTCTCTTAGCTAAGACACCAGGAATGACTAAAGCCTGTTATCTGTAACATATATCAAATATTTGTTAAATATTCAATGTCCAAAAAGCAGAATTTTCTTCTAAAACATGGTCAGTATATAAATTGATCATATGTGAACGATATGTGCTGCCTCTCTGTGTTACACATACAATATGAATTAATTATTGAAATAAGTTGCTTACTTTAAAATATTGCCATAATAGCAACTAACCAATATAAATAATTTCTTAATAGTGAGCAAAATAATGGTGTCCATTACTATACATTAATATTTGCAGATGTTAGCTTTGTTTTCCAAATTCTAGGAGAAATGCAATATGCTAATGTGAGTTTTCAATGCAACAATTTGAATGTAAATGTATTAACTTTGTTGGCATATCAGCATATTTTAAATATAGAATTGGATCCTTGATAAGATCATCTCTGATATATCATGAACTGTCAATGATCTAATATTAATTTCTGCACTGTACTGTGAAATAAAAAGTACCATTACTTCCAGCCAACAAATATTGCCAGGATACCAATTTATGAAATACTTAAAACACACATACTTTCAAACATGTATTTAGCTCTCTTCATAGAGACCATAGAAATAAGCTTTTTTTCATGACAATTTGTACTCTACTATTTGTTTTATCTCTACGGGTTTTTAAGGTTAGCCCAAAAGTGTATTTTCAAGAGGCAACTGGACTTTCTGTTTTTCTTTGAAGACATTTCACTTCTCATCCAAGCTCTGGCTGGCTGGTGGGGAATGGAAGGATTGATACTCCTTGCAGACAGCTGGTCATTTGGAAGGAGCATAAATCCTTCCATTCCCCACCATCCAGCCAGAGCTGAAGCAGCTTCTTGGATGAGAAGCAAAATGTCTCCAAAGAAAAACCATAAAGTCCTGTTGCCTCTTGAAAAAGCACCTTTGCAAGAACACATATCCTTAAAATTAAATAGCAAGACTTGCATTTGGTGGAGATACTGATTTTTCTCTAAAGCATTACCTGGGTACTTTCAAGGAAAAAGATTTTTGTCTGATCCCATGCATTTTTATTAATCATGCATTTCCCCTTTTTGGTTGTTTTGGTGACTAGTTTGTTTGTAATCTTTTAAAAAGGTATAATCCAGCCAGAGAATCCCAGTTAATATTTTAAAAATTGAAAGTATAATTAAGACTGATAACGTATCACTGTTACTCAAGAAGTTCTCAAAATCACTTTGGGGGACTAAACCCTGTTATTTGTTACATGCAAACTTATTCTGAACTTTAAACAAAGTGTACGTTTAAATACCACCTATTTAAACAACCCCCACCCCTTTTAAGGGTTTTATTTGTGTGGTCCACAAAGATGAAAACCTTCTAGAATGCATATGGGTCAATATAAAAGAAAAAAAGAATGACATGGCCATAGGTGTATTTTATAGGCCACCCAATCA
>BHFT01060776.1:0-10530 GCA_004320025.1 Laticauda laticaudata
CAGACCAGACATCCCCACTACACTGCTCCTTCCTCCACCCCACAGCCAAGCCCGGCCTCAGGACATCTGTCATCGGTCTTGGGGCTGACACCCCATGTCCTGCAGGAAGGGGCTCTCAACATCACAGGACTGAGCCAGCTCTCTGAGAGCGTCCTCCACACACTCTGAGAGCTTCCTCCACATCCCAAGACAATAAAGTCTTGGTGGAAACTTCTGGAAATGGTTTAAGCCTTTGCATGTTTGTGGGATGGGTAGGGATAGCAGTGGGATGAGCAGAGATACTTTGGGATGGGTAATAGCTGTGGGATGGGTTAGGATACCTATGGGATGGGTAATAGCTATGGGATGGGTAATAGCTATGGAATGGGTAATAGCTATGGGATGGGTAATAGCTGTGGGATAGATAAACCTCCAGTGCAAGCATTGTGGGACTGTATGGTCCACCCTCCCAGGTGCCACAACGATGGCCCTTCATTATCAATAACAATGTANACCGATGGCCCTTCATTATCAATAACAATGTAATCATTGATCCACACATTTCAACATAAACACAACTATTTATTAAATGCCCTGTTCATTGTTGGCCCACTCAACATATATGGCACAATCTCACCCGTGTGATGAGACAGGCTGAAGGAAGCATCAATTAAGCTTCTATCATCCTGTCTTGCCACTCCCCTGCTATAGCTGTGGAGTTCCACCAGTATTTCAGGAAGTTGTGCTGCTTCTTCCCTCCACGTGAAGCTATATTGGGGCCTTGCACATCCACAGTATCTATAAGGTTTTGCCCTTGCCTCCATTCCCCAGGCTCCATTTCCCCATTGCCTTGGTGGAGGTCCACGCGCCTGTTCTTCAACACTGGGTAGCGGGTGCGCATGACATTGTGCAGGATGCAGCAAACTTCCACAATCCTCCTCACGGTCTCTGGGCTATGCTCCATGTTGGTGAGAAGTACCTGGAACCTGTTGGCCAGGATGCCGAAGTCCTTCTCCACCACCCGCCTTGCCCTGGACAGCCTGTAGTTGAAGATCCTCTCTTCACGGGTGAGGCATCTGGAAGTGTANTCCACCCTCCCAGGTGCCACACCTATGGCCCTTTCTTATCAATAACAATTTAATCATTCATCAACACATTTCAACATGAACACAACTCTTTATCAAATGCCCTGTTCATTGTAGGGCCACTCAACATACATGGCACAATCTCATCAGTGTGAAGGAAGCAGGCTGAGGGAGAAGGCGTCCCCCATGATGAAGTAGGGCACATCTTGTGTGTTGTTGGGCAGGGGGTCTGGATCTGGGAAGCCAATGATGAGGTTGCGTTCCAGCCCCTCTTTGAGGTGACTGGCATTGTATACCTGGGCATCTGAAGATGACCCGTTGCCTGAAGCATCGATGTACATGAACTTGTAGTCAGCATCGACCATGGCAAAGAGGATAATGCTGAAGAAGCCCTTGTAGTTGTGATAAGTGGACCCTGAGTTGACTGGAGCTTTGCAGGCCACGTTCTTCCCCTCTATGGTTCCAACGGTGTGGGGGAAGTTCCACTTCTGATACCACTGCTTCCGCGTCTGTTTCACTTAATCCCTGTGTCCGCTTTCCGCTAGAGCGGATTTGAGTTGTGCGGATGCGCAGCGGATGCCTAGCGGATGTAGCAGATATGTAACGGATGACAACAGATGCAGAATGGATGTTCCCCGTATGCGCTGCGGATGCAGAATGGACGCGTTGGATACATCTTCTGCTCAGAAAGTTTTGAGCAGCTCAAAACTTTTTGAGTGGATGGAACCTCAATCGACGGATGCTCTACGGGTAGAGAGGAAGAAAAACGGATGCAGTGAGGAGAGAACGGATGCATCGCGTTAACCAACAGATGGCAAGTGTTCCTCTTTTACATTTTCTTTCCATCCGTTGGTGCAGTGTGACATGGGCTTAAGATTGGAAGCTGTTTTTTTTAAATTATCCTATTTCTTTGCACATACAATATTTCTTTTTTTTCCACACACATTTGTGTATATGTTTCTTATATTCTTTCTTCCTTTCCGCTATGTATTCAAAATGGGCAATGATTTTATGTGTGTGTATGTGTGTGTATGGATATGTATATATAGATTTCACTTTTAATGTGTGCCGGTGTACTTACAGTAAAGAAATGACAATAAAAATTATATTATCCTATCTTCCTTCTTTCCTTCCCAACCCCATTCCTCCCCCTACCCTATTTTGTATTGGCTTCTCAGCCAAGTACTTACCAGCTCTGATCCTGTTTAGCTTTCTAAAATAAGCCTACTGAAATAAATACCAACTAAACTGCCCAATAATTTACCTACCATCACTATCTTGCACCTGATTTCAGTGTAAACAGCCAATCTGCAGTATTACTAAATTTTGCTAGGCATCTGCTGCATGTTACTCTCTTCCTTGATAATATAGTTCAGAAGTCTCCAAACTTGGCAACTTTAAGGCTTGTGGAATTCAACTCCCTGAATGTTTGGAGACCCCTGATCTAGTCTTAGCTGGGCAAAATAATCTGGAGTCACTGGCAAAAACAGCTCAGCATGAAGAAAATTTGTGCATTTCCCCATATTGCTTTCTCCTCAAATAGCCTCATCTCCTCCTCCTCATTTGTGAAGTGTACTAAGTTTAAAGGTGCCACTTGCGGCAAGAGGGATATGGGGAGACGCGTGACTTTTCTCCATTCCAAGAGGGCTGCTCTGTCTTGCACGTGCGCTTCCACTCCTGGCATGGAAAACAGTCAGTGGGAGCAGCAGTTGAAGTAGTCGGTGACCCGTCCTGGGGCTCACACTCACCATACCTGCAGGGGCTGGGAAATGCACCAGCAGTGAGGTGGCAATAGTGATTCCAGCAGCATCAGGGCTTCTGGGACCAGTCTGTGTCTATCCCCCTTGCCAACCATGTGGCCGCACATCTGGTGCATCAGATCTTCCAGGGTCTGCTCCCTGCAGCCTCTGTCAGCTATCCCGGACTTGATCAAGAGGCATATTGCTGACACAAGCCTCTCCATATGTTCTTTCCTCTTGCTCTTTTTGAAAGAGCAAGAATTCCCCCAAGCAGTGGAAAGTTTCCAAATCCCCCCCCCCCCTCAGAAACATTTCCCAGGCAAGCAGAAAGAAGCAGGATTCAACCTAACTTGCTTCTCTGTTTGCCAGGGAGCCATTTCTAATGGGAAGGGGGACTGGTAAGCTTTCTGCTATGCAGCAGCGGGTGAGAAAAGCAGCCACTGACCTGGCTGGATCCTATACAAATCTCTCCATGTGTTCCTCAGTGCAAGGCAAGTGGTGGGGGAAAGGTGACCACCACCAGCAGCAAAAGGCAAGTGGGATGGGGGGAAGGCGAACTGTGGCGACAGCAAAAGGGAAGTGGGGAGAGAGGCAATCAGTGGCAGCAGCAAAAGGCAAGTGAGGGGGAAGACAACTGGGGCTTGCAGAGCTTCACTCACCCAGGGAGATCAGTAAAGGCAGGGCCTCAGCAGAAGGCAGGCATCAGTGGCTGGCCTGGTGGGTGCACAACAGCAGGCTGCAAGCAGCAGTATTGTGCATGCATGCAATGTTGCACATGCATGATAAGGACTGATGGGCAGGCAGTGGAGAAGCAGGCTGAGAGGGGTGGACCCAGCAGAGGTCCAATTTACCGTTTCTCCAAACTACCAGGAACGGTATCAATCAGTTCTATAGAACCGGACCAAACCAGTAGAATTCCACCCCTGGTTAAAGGTGGTGCTTCATAATTAATTAAAGGTGGTGTTCCAGAGAACATGTAGAACTAATGAAACTCATGTCCATTCCCTTAAAATGGAAGCAATGCTATTAATATTACAAGTTCCTCTTAAATCTCTTTGGGAGTTTGAGTGTTTACCAAGAATGTATGCAGCTCTAAAAACTAATTTATGAAAACTTAGGAGTTTTGTATACAATGATTTTTAGAAGATTAAATGCAGTGAGTGAGTAAACTAGAACAGGAAGCCCATGAAAATGGGATTTTCTTTCCAATTGGAGGAAGTCCAATAGACTCAGAATTACTGTACAAATGCATACAGTATATTGTATACAGGATATTTAGTTATGAAAACTAGTATCTATTTGTCATAAACTGGGTAAATATCCTCTTTAGCAGCACAATTTATAAAAGTCACTCCAGGGATGAGATTCAAATTTTTTAACAACTGGTTCTGTGTATGTGGCTTAATTTGTCCATGTGTCTTGGTGATCATGGGACTGGGTGGGCATGGCTTGCTGACTGGGTGTAGTTTGATGGTCACATGACCAGGTGGGTATGATTTGGTGGTCATGTGACCAGATGTGACCAGCTTGGTGATCATGTGTGTGGTATGACTGTGTGGCATGGCCAAGTGGCCACATGACTGACAAACTAAGTACAAGTGGTCCTCGCTTAATGGTCAATTGCTTGGCAAGTCTTCTAACTAATGACTGATCTCCCCAGAGCTACTTGACCTGTTTTTGGAATTTTTACAGCCATGCACACACACACACACACACACACACACATACACATACACATACACACATGCACACACATACAGACACACACACACCCTTCTAACCCTGGTCTTTTATGATTCTGTAATTTGGAGCAGGGGTTGGAGCAGGGGTTGGACTAGATGACTTCCAAGAGCCCTTCCAGACCAGCCCTAGATTGCTGTCCTGTTTCAAAAAGACTTTTGAAGCCAGGGTTTGTATCCTACCTTCCTCTCCTTTTTTTCTCTTTCCCTCCCTCCCTCCTTCCATGTATCTATCTATCCATATATCACATTCACTTTTTCCTCCCTCTCTCTCTCTCTCTCTCTCTCTCTCTCTCTCTCTTTCTTTCTCTTTCTNCTCTCTCTCTCTCTCTCTCTCTCTCTCTCTCTCTCTCTCTTTCTTTCTCTTTCTTTCTGTCCCATCCTTCCATCCCGTTTGTCTATCCCTTTTCTTCCTTTCTCTTTCTTTTTCTTTTTCTTTCCCTTTTCTCTTTCTTTTCTTTCTTGTCTCTTCCTTCTCTCTCTTTCCCTCTCTATCTTTCCCTCTCTTTCTCCCTCTCATTCCCCTCTCTCTTCCTCCCCTCTCTTTCCCTCTCTCTCTATCTCTTTCCTTCCTCCTTCCCTTTCTCTCCTCCTATAGTTCGAAGAACCACCCGAAACAAACAAGCAAACACACATGCACACACTTCCAACAAGGTACTTATCTGGCAGCATCACTTGTGACGAGTCTCCCAAAGTCCCAGGGACTGGGCATGATTGTCCATTCATGCCTGGTCCTGTATTGCCCGGAACAGCCGGCAGACAAGGCTTCCAGGTTCAACAAAAGGGCCGATGGTGAGACTTCCTCCCCTCCTTCTTTTGGGGAAAGGAAAGGACCCAGCTGAGAACTTCAAGTGAGAATCACCTATCTCTTTGCCATCAGCCACGGGAGAAAGGTAAGTTTGCAGGCAGTCGGAAAAGCCCAAACTGCTGCCTAGCCCAGAGCTGCTGGCAGGGTGGGCAAGGCAGCCTCCTGACTGACTGCAAACTTATCTTCTTCCCATGGCTGGTGGCAAAGGGAAAGGTCAGCCAGCCAGGGCTTCTCATCCCCTGCTCAGATTTTCCACAGCTGCTGGGGCTTGCACCTGCTGGAGGGGTGCGGGAGGAAAACCAGGAAGCTGAGGCTTATACCACCTGTATCGCCCTCTACCAGCCGCCCCTCCCTCAGGCCAAGCATTTTAGCCAAGTGTGGGCCACTGCTGTGCAAGCTCCACAGGTAGAAGATCCACTCTCATGAGGCTTGACTTGCATCATTCTCACAGCAATGGCCCACATTCAGTCAAAGTGTCCAGGCCGGTGGGTGGCAGAGGGAGGTAGTGGCAGGCAAGGGGCAATGCGGGGGTATCACATCATGCTCCCTGGTCACCCACCCTCACCCCTAGCAGGCAAGGCCCAGAAGCTGTGGAGAATCTAGACAGGACCCAAGTGGCAATGGATCAGCCCTGGCTTGCCTTACTCTTGGCCACCAGCAAGCCAGGCAAGTGGGGTGTGGGGAGAAGCTTGCTGGGCCACGAATGCTGCATGGAGCTGTGGCACTTGTGGCTAAGCAAGCCAGGCAAGTGGGGAGGAAGCTTGCTAGGATGCGAGCATTGAGGGCAGCGGCAGCATGGAGGTGGTGGCCTAGGCCAGCCTGGGAGCCAGGACTTAACTGGGGCTTGTGGTGGCAGTGGCAGAAAGAGTGAGGGCAGTGGTAGTGGTGGCCTAGTTTGGCCCAGGACTTGGGACTCAACTGGGGCTGGTGGCAGCAGCAGCAGCATGTAGGCAACCGGGGCTTGAAGAGCCTCACTCACCTAAAGAGATTGGATGGTGGAAGGCAGGCAGTGATGGTTGGCTGGCTGGCTGCTACTACTGCTGCTGCTGCTGGAAATGATGACAGTGGGCAGGAAAATGTGGGAAGTGATGTAGTGCACATGCACTATAAGGAGTGACTGGGCAGGATGGGCAGGGGGAGAATGCCATCAGCAATTGTCACGCATGTGCATAAGGACTGACTGGGCAAGAATGGAGGAGTGGAGAGGGGCAGAGCCAGCCAGGGCCCATTTTACCAGTTCTCTGAACTATCAGGAATTGTAATAACCAGTGCAAACTGGTAGAATCCCACCCCTGAGTCAGTCAGTCAATCAGTTAGTCTCTCTCTCTCTCTGTGTATCTCTTACACACATATACACTGATTTTTGTTTTAAAGTTATTAAGTTATATGCTATGAACCAAATAGAGAAATAATGCTTCATATAATGATAACATGAGTTGAAATCTCTCCAGAAATTACAAGGAAAAATATTGATGCCACCAATCTAATATTGTCAATATTAGATTGACAATACATCAGCTATGTAGAATTTCTGTTAGAGATAATTTTTATCACTAGGCATAGTGACATGACAGTATACCTAGGTGTTATATAATCTAAAAAAAATTGCATTCAAAATCACTTGCTATGGATAATGTTTTTTTTTAAAGAGATGTAGCAGCTTTCACATATCTAGAAAAATAGTTAACTGTCAAGAGGATTATTAATAAGAAACTGATTACAGGACTTTATATTAGTTAGGTCAAAATTTCCCCTTCATCCATTATCTCTTTCTGGGAACAATGGATAATGGATTCTGAAATCTTGGTTCTTCTTTTGTCACATAAATGTTGTTGAAGGAAACAATATTTTAATGAACCTATACTTAACAATAAGCTTCAATAAGGGATTACGTGTCCAATTATTTCTTTGACAATACAGATTTTAATGAGTACAAGAAAAATTAAACTAGAAAAAAATAAGTTTCATAAGACAACATCAGATCATTAGAGGCTTTACATTATTTTCCAATGAAAGCAATTAGCTATTTGAAATGCAAAAAATCATCCCATAGTTTAAATGAGTATTGAGAGTCTTTGCAAGAAACTAAACATTACACTGAAAATTAATCTACAGAAAACTCCTGCTACACCTTTAACTAAAATGTTGATTATTAGTAAAGTGAAATAAGAGAAATATGCTTTATAGATTTACTGAGAAAATGAGTTTGTTTTACTCTTTCTCTCCCCTGTATTAAAAAAATAAATATTTTTAAAGATTTCTGACAAATCATTATTATAACCCCATTGGGAAATATGACAATTATTCTGATCTCATGGAAGATCATTACTACAATATTCCTATGCATGTTTCATATAATTTTTCTTGCCATTTATTATTTCTATAACTAAACGTCTGGAGACAAGCATAGATTATCTGTTTTGCCTAGCTATTTTTAATGCTTTTATAAATTAAAACAACATTTTTGTAGTATTGACTTATAAATGATTATGTGCCATATACAGTTTCCTATAATACTGTTAATTTTGCATTATCTTGGTCAACCCATTATAAATCTAATATTCTGTGGATTAAACATAAAATATTTCAAGACCATTTGCACCAAGACAAAGTCCTTGTGTGTCCAGTCACATTTGGCCAATAAAGTATTCTATTCTATCTCTGAAATTTCATTTATTCTTGCCTTATCATACATAAAAATCATCCTGAACAGCTAACCATTAATGCTTAACAGTTCTATGGTCTTTTTATATTATTTTATGTTATTTGTCAACTCTTTGTCCGAAGCCTCATAATATATAGTATCTCAAAATAATCTCAAAGGAAAACTAGGAAAGAGGAAAGTTCTCTTATTTTCCATCATATATTGTGTTTTTCTTATGCAACACTGCCTGCTTTACATGTCTAGGTCCACCTCACCTTCTTTAGTCATTGTGGATGAATGTTATCTATGCAATATAGTATATGAACTCGCTGAATCAATTGTTTTAAAATTTGAAGTAGTATATCTGCCAAAAAACTAATATAATACAAAATGTTGATTTCCCATGTAAATAAAAATAAAATATTTTCAGAATAAAATGGTTATTCATTTTGTCAGTCCTTGTATGGTGATGGTATTGATGGTAGTGGTGATGGTGATAATGGTGACTATATTGATAACTATGATGGTGATTTTAGTATGTTTTATCATTAAAACGTGAAATTCCTTCCTTCCCTCCCTCCTTCCTTCTTTTTCTCTTTTTTCCTTACCTCTTCATTCTCCTTTCTTCTTGCTTCCCCTCTTTCTGTATTTTTCTTCCTTACTCCCTTCTCTTCTTTCTTTCTTTCTTTCTTTCTTTCTTTCTTTCTTTCTTTCTTTCTTTCTTTCTTTCTTTCTTTCTTTTTCCCTTTCTCCTTTCCTGTCCCTTCTTGGATGTTCAAATGCAAAAGAAGAAACAGTTGGTTTATTTTGATAGCCCTCTGCCAGTGAAAATAAAGGTTTTGGCCATAATGGCCTCTTCCAGCCCTCTGTCAACAAAATGGAGCTTGGGGGAACATGTATGCCCCCCCCCAAGGTTCATTTTCACTGCCAGAGGCACCACAGGCCAGTCCTTTGTTGTTTCCAGGCCAGCCTTGTAGCTATATCTAAACATCCTGTAGACCAGATCTGACCCATGGCCTTGAGTTTGACATCCCTGGTAAAAGAGATGAAGTTGTGAGCTGATAGCAAATAATAGTCTGAATCTAGTGTAGTACATGTTTTCCCTGTTGACATGATTGTGTTCTGCAAAATATGAGAGTCAAAGAAAAAAATAAGCAACATTTTAACTGAGAGAGTAACAGAGGGATCTCCAAAGAAATTTGTCTGCATTCATATCTTAATGTAAAATTAGATGCATAACCAAATACCTAAAACAAAACATCATGAAAGTGGACAGTTTGCTTTGAATCATTTTTGTTCAATCTATTCATGAAATTATTGACAAGGAAGAAAAGACCCAAATGAGATAGAGTTCTGTTCCGTCTGGAAAAACGCGAGGTAGACCAGGTTCCAACAACAAAGTCTTTATTATTTACAGCAGTTGAGAAACGGGGAACATTGGCTCAGCCACGGCAGCCTTTTTATAAGGGATTTTGCCTGCCGGCTTGTAGCCAATGACCGGTATTTTAGTTTTGGCCGCCTTTTGAGAGCTTGCGTGGATTGGTTTTATTGAACCATCACCATTTAGTTTTTTTTTTAAGCAATACAGAAATCCTGTATTAGGAGTCTAACTATCTAGATGTATACAGAAAAGAACACTCCCTCCTCTTGGTTTAAGGTCCTACGGTGGTGAATAGTCGCCGCAGCTGTAGGTGGGGCTTCTTTTGATTTGAGACTTTCGCTCTTGTGACTGGAGACTTGCGCTGGATTTCATTTCTGGACTGACGACTTCGGACCACTCGGTTGGATGGGGGGATTGCTGTCTCTCCGGTCTTCTCCATGAACCGCCTGGAGGGTGAGTCAGTCCATTTACTGCCGCTGATGTTTACGGGGTTTTGCACTCCTCCTGTTTTTCTCCCAGACGGTCGGCTGGCTGGCTGGCCGTTGCCACTTCGAGTGGACTGATCGTTTCTCACAATTTTCTTCTAGACTATAAGTTCTTTTTATTTGGCTCTTTTTGTTTTTTTTATTATAATCTTTGTTTATAACGGTCTTTAATTATTTCTCGTTCTCCGCCACCCTGGGTTGATCGTTGTTTTTAATATTTTATTGTGTTGTGTGTTTGTAACTTCTTTTATGTTTTGGGACCGAAGCTGGTTAGTGTGCCACTTATTCCCATTCCCCCTGCGTCCCGTCATGGTTAGTTGGTAGGACGGGGCTTGTTATTTTGTGTTTTGGTTACCCTGGAAGCCATAATGTCCCGGTAATTTTCTTGGCATAGACTCGGTCGCATATTCAAATGTCCTGAAACTGGTGGAGGGAGTGGGGGGGGGTTTCTGGGCGATATATTTTGGTGCAATCCTGTCTAATTGCGACAGGATCCGGGTTAAAGTTTCTTCCCATTAGTAATGGTCGCCGGGCTTTTGTTTGTTATCAGTAAACCGGTGTATATGTGGAGGGTGAGTAGGCGGGCATTTATTTAATCCTTGGACATCCCAATGTCCCACATTTTTTTCGAACTTTCTTTGGTAAAACCTGACTTCTCTTACTGCCACTA
>BHFT01060780.1:0-14536 GCA_004320025.1 Laticauda laticaudata
GAGGTGGCCATTTCTGACCACCGCTGCAACCACCTTCGGGAAAGGGAGTAATGGCCAGCTGAGAAGGAGAGATGTGGTTGTCCTCAAGCCTGATGGCAGTCTCCCCCCTCTTCACCACCTCTGTGGGATGGCTTAGCCCCGAGGCCAGCCGGCTCAGGGCTCTCCAGCGGCAAGCACGGGTCAAAACCATGTACGATTGCGGTTTCAGTCTGTCAGTGAAGAAACTCAAACCAGAAGTCCAAATTTTCAACTTTCTTGTTTATCGTCTCATCAAGTCATCCATTCCACTAATCTTTAAATAAGCTTCCATTTCATATTTCAATTCATTAGTTCAATCTCAAGATCATTTCATCCTCACATATATTTTCAATTCTTTATCCCCTATTATTTCCATTTTCAGTTTACCACCTATTTATTTTACATTATATATTATTATCCTCATTAACTTTCTCAAGACCAATGTATAGTAAACAATCAAAAAAGAGTAAGAAGAAAATAAAACTATACATTTTGGCTCGACATGGTATATCCCCCAATCTACAATATATCTTATATTTATTCCAGAGATATTCATTTAACCATTTCATATTTTTTCTTCATTTCTACTTAACCAAAATTTACCTATATAATTTTAATAAGTTTTAATTTCCCTAATTTTAATCATAATAAAATACTCTCATTATAAATACTTTACATTCCAATGTAATCCCTTCTAATTTATCATATAACAATTTTATTTTTCTAATATTTTATCCTAAGGACTGATTCCTCCTCTTCCTCCTGGCCATACTGAGCAATATTTATTATTTTAATGACTACTTCAGTTTGGTACTATTTAGTTGCTGGTTGCTGCTTTGATAATTTTGTCTGTGTTTGTAGTTCTAGTATTAGCACATTTAATCATTAAAAAAGAGGAGACCCTGTGAATTTTACTTGGTTAGTCATTGCGGTATTCAACCTCATTTCAAGGCCATTGAGCCAGTGCTGTCTGAAGACATTTCCACAGTCATGTGGCCAGCATGATGTCACGGAACGCTATTACCTTCCCAATGAAGTGGTACCTATTTATCTACTTGGGTTTGTGTGCTTTCGAAAGTGGTACAGTGGCCTAGAGGTGGAGCTCTTGCCTCATAATCAGGAGCCTGTGAGTTCAATCCTAGGTAGAGGCAGATATTTCTCTCTCTGGGCACAATGAAAATATATCTGCTGAAAAAAACCTCCTCATTGGCAACAGGAAGGGCTTCCACCCAGTAAACACTCTGCTAGGTCAGGTGCCCAGACTCCCAAATACTCTCTCAGGTGCCCAGACTCCACCCTGTGAGGGATTATTGGGTCGTTAAAAGATTATGATGATTTGTGTGCTTTCGAATTGCTTGATTGGCAGGAGCTCAGGCGAGGAAGGGAGCTCACCCTCGCATCTTGAACCTGGGCTGCTGGCTTTCCAGCTGACAAGCCCAACGTCTTAACCACCGAGCCACTGTGCTGCCCTTTAATGGTAAACCCTTCTGTATTTTCATGTAAAACCCTTCTGTATTTTCATGGCTGCACGTAGCACTTACCACATGACTTAGAATGACTATTGTCACTTTGAATGTACACTAATTGGCATACATTAAAATGAAATTTTGTTGAATACAGTTCTCAAAGGTTCACTACTTCCAATATACCCAACATGAACATGAAAAAATAAATAAATACATAAAAATTGTGTATATACCCACATATGTTATGTGACACAGAGAAACAACACAGTCTAGTTCAGATGTGTAAATGCACAATGTGTACACACAATGTGTATATGGCAAGAGAAATTAATCTTGCGAGTTTACCAGATGGAGGGCATAGGGAACAAAGCTGTTACAGAACTTGGTAGTCCTGCTAGAAATACTTCAAAACCTTCTCCCAGAGGGGAGCAATAGAAACAGACTGTGAAGTGGATGTACGGGGTCTCTAACAATGCTTTGAGCTCTAAGCACATAGCGCTTATAAACAGTATACTGAATAACAGGAAGTGAGCTTCCTATGATCTTCTCTGCTAGCCTTACCATTCTCCATAGGGGCTTTCTATCTGAGGCATGTGCTGCTTTTTCTCTCATTTTCGACTATGCTTTTAGGATAAGCTCTGTTCAGCCCTGATTGTATATGAAAAGGGCCAACCCAAAGATTGGTGATAGCCACTCGGTCATGCTGGTTAGAAATTCTTGGAACTGAATTCTTGAAACAACTGGACAGAGCCAGGTTGCAGATACCTAAATTCTCTTATCACCTTAACGTGCCCTTGTAGTAATTCTTAATTATTAGTATGAACCCAGTTACCTGCTGTGTTATCATGTTAAAGGAGAAAATGTTTAACTACCTCCCGCCAAGCCTATTTTCTCTGAGGCAGAAAGGTGCGGTAAAACTGAAAAACTGATAGAACATCTTAAGAATAGCTATCCAACACACTTGTATGTTTTATGAATGAAAGCTTTTTAAGTACTGCTAAATGAATTTGTTTTGGAAAAAGGGAGAAAATGGAGTTGAATGCTGACAGATGATCCTTGATCAAAAAGGAAAAAAAAGAAACTTTGTTCCTTTATCACACAATTTTTTTTTGTGAGGGGGGGGATGTCTTCCAGATATTTTTGATTAGGTGTTTGAAGCTGGTTTTTTTTTAAAAAAACAACAACTGCACAGTGAGGCATCCTGACTGCTTCCTTGTAGAGCTGCAAAATTTGTCACTTTCCACATGGCAGGTCTGTGTGAAAACACCTATTTTAGGAAATCAAATTTATAATCATAGGATAATTGAAAGATGTCCCGTATGATATGCACTGAACATAAGACAGTGCCTGCTTTCCTAACTTTTTAAACACATGAACATCCCATATAATTTAGGATGATTGTTAATTTCTTCTGTTTAAAAAAAATAAAATATATATCATGAATCAATGGCTCATGGATTTATTACATGATGTTTAACCATGGATGGGCTTCAAAAATTTTAGCAACAGGTTCTCTACCCAGTTGTTGGGTGGATGTGGCCATGGTGAGCATGGCCTAGTCGGCCATGGCAGGGGAGGCGTTTTTGCCCTTCCCTGGCTCCAGAGGCTTTCCTCGAACCTCCAGGAGGGCAAAAATGGCCTCCCCGGACTCCAGAGACTCTCCGGAAGCTGGAAACGGGCCCATTTCAAGCCTTCCTGAATTTCCAGGATGCCCATTTTTCACCCTCCCTGAGCCTCTGCATGCACCCTGCACTTACCTGCATCCAAAACGGGCCATATGGGGACTTCTGGGAGGGGAGGGGAGGGATGGGCGGGGCCAGCCAGGAGTGGGATTTGGGGGTTCTCCAAACTGCACAGAATCTTAGCTAGGGGCTCTCCTGAACCCCTGCGNAGGAGTGGGATTTGGGGGTTCTCCAAACTGCACAGAATCTTAGCTAGGGGCTCTCCTGAACCCCTGCGAACCCCCAGCAGCCCACTCCTATGTTTAACTCCTCATAGCTACAATATGTTCCATGCTTCCATTCTGACCACGAAGAGAAAATATTTTTCTGTCCCTGGAAAAAAATATTTTATAGCGGTTCAGATTTTCTTCTTTTGAGAGAATCCATGCAGCAGTTCCAGAGGAAGAGACATTCCTGGGTTTTGACTCTAGAATCTCATTGATTGATTGGTTGATTGATTGGTTGATTGATTGACTGCTGTTTTGACAGGAACCTTCTGTCTTTTTTTTCATGCTGGTAAATAGAAAAGACCTGAGTAACTCTTCGTTTTATGACCTCACTATGGGTTCCTCCTTGTTCATATTCAATATGCCTTTCAAATTTGCCTCTTCCTGATCTTGATATGTCTATGACGAACCAAAGTCTATTTTAAAGTAGGAGTGTGGCTTTCGATTTTCTTGAGACAATCTTGTTTTGTTTCTTTTTCAGAACCAGCAGCCAGCTACCATTGTCATAAATTCTGTTTAATGTATACGTTACCAGCAATGTTTGAAAAGCTGGTACTGTATAGAACAGCAATAGCATTTAGACTTATATACCACTTTATAGTACTTTACAGCCCTCTCTAAGCAGATTACAGAGTCAGCCTATTGCCCCCAACAATCTGGGTCCGTATTTTACCCACCTCGGAAGGATGGAAAACCGAGTCAACCTTGAGCCTGGTGAGATTCGAACTGCCAAATTGTAGGCAGCTGGCTGCAGAAGTAACTTGCAGAACTGCACTCTAACCACTGCATCCCAGAGGCTCAATGCTTAAAAAGAATGCTTGGGAAATCTACAGAATGAGTGACATTTTAAGTGAAGTATGAAATGTCTATGTTTAATATACTATATACTTTCCCTAAGCATTGTATATAATATTTAGAGTGCAGAATGACAAGAATTATTTAGGCCAAGTATGAAAAGAGGGTCATGAATCAGAATCAGAATAGAATTGAGCTGGAAGGAACTTTGGAGGTCTTCTAGTCCAACCCCCTGCTCAAGCAGGAGACCCTATATCATTTCGGACAAATGACTGTTCAGTTTCTTGTTAAAAACCTCCAGTGATGGAGCACCCACAACTTCTGAAGTCTGGTTAATTGTCCTCACTGTTAGGAAGTTTCTCCTTGATTCCAGGTTGCTTCTCTCCTTGATTAGTTTCCATCCATTGCTTCTTTTCCTGCCTTCAGGTGCTTTGGAAAATAAGTTGATTTTTGACCTCCTTTTCTTTGTGGCAGCCCCTCAGATATTGGAAGATATTATCATGTCGTCCTGGTCCTTCTTTTTGCTAGATTAGCCAAACCCGAATCCTGCAACCGTTCTTCAAATGTTTTAGTCTCTAGGTCTTTAATGAAAAGGATTACAGTTAGTGTTTATAGAAAAGATAAACATGAAAATGAAAGAAGGGATCCAAAATAAGGAGCAAGACTTTCTTATTGGGGAAAAAAAAAACAATTAAAAAGACCAATATTGACTTGTTGCAACAAGGAAAGCTAGAAGGGAATTTTAGCAGGAGTATCTTATACTTCGCTAGTTTGTCTTTTGGCATTGCATAGAATGCTTTGGAAATGTGTGAAATATTATGTGTTTCATACTCTGAGATCCCATTTTTAGTTTCTATAGATTTCCTAGGCGCTCTATAAAATGTCTAAATTCACACATTGACAGTAATCTATATAAATCGTTCCTTTCTTTCATCAATCAGCTGTAATGAAGAAAGGAAGGACTTGTACACATTAAATAGAAACACACCTCTTCACAGGAGGTTCTCCCTCAGTTCAGAATCTACTCCAAACCCACCTGGAGTGAACTTATAACACTGGCTATTTTGTGTTCATTTGTTCCTGAACCTGCCTAGTCTATTTGAAACCAGAGCAGTGATGTAGCCCTCTGTAGATGTTGGAAGGAAGTTGTCTTCTCTTTGGCAAGAATTCCTGCCTCATACTCAGGGGAGGGCTGCTAATGGTTCTCACTGGTTTGGGCGAGCCGGATGTTAATTCTACATCTGGTTCGCTGAACTGGTAGTTACAACAACTGGCTGGCCCTACCCACACCACCCTGCCTATCCCAGGAGTTTCCATGCGGCCCGTTTTGGATCCCAGGTAAGTGCAGGGCCCATGTGGAAGCTCGGGGGGGGGGGAATGGGCTTCCCAGAGGCTCGAGGAAAGCCTCCAGACCCCAGGGAGGGCAAAATATGGGCCTCTCAGAAGTTCCAGAAGGGTCTCTGGAGCTCAGGGAGGCCATTTTTGCCCTTCTGGAGCCTCAAGGAAAGCCTCTGGAGTATGGGGAGGGTGAAATCGCCCCCCTGGCCATGGTGCAGGAGGCTAACTAGGCCTTGCCCACCGTGGCCACGTCCACCACCAACCGGGCAGTGAACCTGTTGCTAAATTTTTTTAAGCCCACCCCTGCTCATCCTGCTCTAGGATTTCAGCTGTTTCACAAACGACAACAGCACAGTGGAACAGCACTGACCAACAGTATGACTAAGATCCCTTTTTAAAAGAGAATTGGCACTTGAGAGCACTTTAAGAATTCAAGGGAGAATTTTGATGCTAGCACCACTGGCTAGCGAATTCTGAGCGTTGACATCTGCAGCTCTTAAAATTGAGAAACACTGTTGTCGTTTACACTTTGAAACATAGAGATGTTTTATTTTCCCCAGAGGACGTCTGCCATGCTACTTACTCTTCTTCCAGGGAAAATCCCATTAAAATTACTTCACAGCAAATACAAATTGGATCTGGCTACAGAGATAGCACGTGCAAGTTTGATGAAGACAGAATAGGATAGGATAGGATAGGATAGGATAGGATAGGATAGGATAGGATAGGATAGGATAGGGCAGGGCAGGGCAGGGCAGGGCAGGGCAGGGCAGGGCAGGGCAGGGCAGGATGGTAAGGATGGATTGGAGTAGGAATATGAATAGGAATAGAATAAAATAGAATAGAATAGGAATCAAATAGAATAGAATAAGAATAAGAATAAGAATAGAATAGAACAGAATAGAATAGAATGGGAACAGGAATAGGAATAGGAATAGGATCTTTACTTGTCAAGTGTGATTGAACACACAAGGAATTTGTCTCCAGTGCATAAGCTCACGGTGTACATATAAACAGCAAGTAAATACTTCGTAGTTACAATCATAATCATAATTTACAAAGAGCACTTGATAAATCATAAGAAACCAATACGAGAAGATAGTAGGGAAGATGAGAGCATGAGAAAAGGTGAGAAATGAGACAGTGCTATGGAAATTAAGAGGTTAGCAGAGTGAGGGCACGGGTGGAAAAACTAGATTGATGTCTAAGAAAACATCAGAACTACGATAGAGCATTTTACCAAGGCTGCCATTCGTGGTGCCATCTTTATCAGAAACCAGAATGATGGAAGGACAGAACGACTGAAATCCTGATCTTCCAAAGAAACTATGAAAATGATGCAAGGCTATTTTTTATTGGGCACTGGAGTACAGTAACATTTTTCCCTTTTGTCTCTAGTCCATAATCTTCATTCGTGATCGAAATGCCCGTGGCCAGGAGGTCGCTGCCTACATTGATTATGCCCATCGTTTGAAGGTGGATGAATTTGATGTCTATTTCAGTGGAAAAAAGAAACTTTTCCCCAGGCGCAGCGATCTGAGGTTGGTGAGTCATCTTCTGCCCACATTGGAAATCTCAACTGTTTGTAGGCATATTAGAATCCTCATCTTAAGGGTGCTTTTTCAAAAGTCAATTGAGCTTTCTTGGTGTTTCTTCCTTGAAGAGGTTTCACTTTTCATCTGAGAAGCTTTTTTAGTTCTGGGTGAATGATGGGGAAAGGAAGGATTTATTTTCTTCGTAGTCATCTGGTCTTCTAGCTCTCTGAAGATTGGTAGGAATTTATATACATACATACACACACACATACATACATACATACATACATACATATACAGTACATATAAATTTTGCACTGCTTAAGTTCAACACTATTACCATAGTCTCCCAAAAAATAAGACCCGGTCTTATATTTTTTTTGCCAACAAAAAAGGCACCAGTTCTTATTTTCAAGGGGGGTGTCTTACCCTGTTATTGGCTGCAGAGGGCTTTCTGGAAGGCATCTCAGCTGATAAAAGAGTTCTGGATTGATCTGGAGCTCTGTTATCAGCTGCAGAAGACTTTCCGGAAGGGCCTCTGACAGCGAAACAGAGGCTGGGGGATGACATGCGCGAGTGGCAGCAAGCAGCCGCAGAAGAAGTGGGCTGGCAAGGCAAAGCAGGTATGGGGTGTGTGAGGCCTGGTAAATAGGCAGCACCACCACCCCCATCCCATCCTAGCTTAATTTTTACTTGTGCACCTTGCTCCAGTCCCTGCACCCCAGAGTTGGATGGGTAATTAGGGCTTATTTGGGGGGTTGGGCACATGGGTAAAAATCAAGCTAGGATTTACTTTTGGGGTAAGTTGTATTTTCTGGGAAACGTGGTATATTCCCACTTCTTTGCTTCTTCTACTTTAGTTGTGCAATTCTCAACTCAGAAATTACAAATCAAAATTGATGTTAACACCCGCGAGTTGCTCACGGCAATGCTGGTGTGAGTGGGGGTTGGTGATCACAAGCACACACTGGCCAGCCACTCACACAGCCCAGTGGCCAATAGGCCACAGCCCAGTAGTGAGCCATAGCCCACAGGTTGTGGACCCCTGCTTGAGACTGTAAGGTGGTCCTTGACTTACCACCACAATTGACCCCAAATTTTCTGCTGCTAAGAAAGACAGTTGTTAAGTGAGTTTTACCCCATTTTATGATCTTTTTTGCCACTTTCATTAAGTGAATCACTGCAGTTGTTAAATGAGTAACACAGTTGTTAAGTGAATCTGGCTTCTGCATTTATTTGGCTCGTCAGAAGGTTGCAAAAGGGGATCGAGTGACCCCGGGATGTTGCAACCGTCGTAAATATGAGCCAGTTGCCAAGCTGGTCTGAATTTTGGACCATGGGGATACTGCAACAGCCCTAAGTGTGAATAATGGTCCTAAGTCACTTTTTCCCAATGCTCTCATCCCTTTGAAGGGTCACTAAACCAACGGTTGTAAGTTGAGGACTACCTCAACTTACATTTTCCATGCCTGCCTTGAGCTTGGAGCAGCTAAATGCTTGGAGCAGCAGGATCCTTAATCTTATCCTTCCAAGTTTTGTCTTAGAAGCCAAAAAGTGGGACACCCCTGGGACAACACCCTCACTGTGTTCTCTCTCTTAATTGCTTCTGTTTGTTGTATTGAGATTAAAGAGGAATCCAGGACACCCTTGTTAACATCCCTGCAGTGTTCTTCTGAGTTTGGAAGATGTTGCCTTTCACGTCTCTCAAGCCAAGGGCTTGCCGAGACTCATTTCTCATTCCTGTGTCAGCAGAGCGGTTCTCTCTAACATATTCCGGTAAGTGGTAGCAGCCAAACTCACCTCCATGCTGCGATATATTCTTGGCCGCGTGGCTGAGCCAGCAAACCTGGAATTTGAAGGAGTCCATTAAGTCCGACTGGCTGTTCCAAGATGCTCCAACTCCCAAAATATAATCCCCAAAAAGCCAAATTCAGCTGGGGTGAGGCTGAAATTAAAGAGGGCAGCAGTGAGTATGTTCCTGGCATGCAAAGCAGGGGATGGGAGTCATGACTTCAAGGGGAAGGGGGAGAAATTGTGTTTTTTCCCTTCCTTGCCTCTGTTCACATGCTGCTTTTTGCCTAGGTGGGTTTCCGATTAGGATAGGGCTGTCAAATGCAATTTCATTCAGGGCCGCTTCAGGGTTGTGTTTGACCTTGGGGGCCGGGATGGATACCGCCACCTCAAAGTCCCTCGTGGCATCTGTAGGTAACTCGAGCACTCTGCCAGTGAAAACAGGCACCCAAGCTCTGTTTTCAGCTACGACGGCCTCCTGCCATCCTCTGCCAGCAAAAATGGAGCTCAAGAAGGCCGCGAACTTCGTTTTTAGCTGCGGCGGCTTCCTGCAACCGTCTGCCAGTGAAAACAGAGCTCGCCAAAGGCATTGTGAACCCGGTCCTTTGCTGTTTCTAGGTCAGCCGCATGGGCCAGATCGAAGCACCCTGTGGGTCAGATCCAGCCCACGGGCCTTGAGTTTGACAACCCTGGATGAGGTGCATGGTTAGAAGATAAAATGTAGGCCAGCTTTTCACAAGCTGGCATTTCCCCTATACAGGGATTGTCTTCAAAAATTTTAACAAATGGGTTCTCTGCCAGGTTGCTGGGTGAGCGTGACTTAGTTGGTCTCCTGCACCATGGTGGGAGGGGTGTTTTTGCCCTCCCTGGGCTCCGGACGCTTTCCTTGAGCCTCCAGGAGGGCGAAAATGGCCTCCCTGGGCTCCGGAGGCTCTCTAGAAGCCAAAAACAGGCCCATTTCCAGCCTTCCCCAACTTCCAGGAGGCCTGTTTTTCACCCAAAACAGGCTTCATGGGGGCTCCTGGGGGTGGGAAGGGAGGAGTGGGCGGGGCCAGCCAGGAGTGGGATTTGGGGGTTCTCTGAACTGCACAGAATCTTAGCTAGGGGCTCTCTCAAACCCCTGCAAACCCCCAGCCCTGCATATCACCCCTAGGCCTTCTTGTCGTTAGCATTTCAACTAATTGGAATATGCCCTTTCTATTTCCATTTCTTGCTATATTCCAATAGCAAACAGCAGCCATTGCAACTCAGACCTTTTTTTTAATAAAAAATCAGCCAGAGTGAAAATGTTTCAGCTAGGTAGCTATGAGTATGAAGACCCAGATTGTTGGGGGCAATAGGTTGACTCTGTAAACCACTTAGAGAGGGCTGTAAAGCATTGTGAAGTAGTATATAAATCTAAGTTCTATTGTTATTATAGGTAAGCTCTACACCAAAAAAGAGCTTAAGGACCAGCTTTGGGGTAGATTTATTTATTTAAAATTTTTATACAGGGAGTTCTTGACTCATACAGTTTATTTAGTGATGGTTCGAAATTACAACAGCACTGGAAAAATGTGACTTACAACTGTTTCCCACACTTACAACCATTGTGGCATTTCCATGGTCACCCAATCAAAATTTAGATGCTTGGAAACCGACTCATATTTATGACAATTGCAGTGTCCCCTGGTTAAGACAATCCCCTTCTGACGTGCAGAAGCCAGATTCACTTAATGATTGTCTTACTTACTTAACAACTGCAGTGATTCACTTAACAAAGGTGGCAAAAATGGTCATAAAATGGGCTAAAACTCACTTAACAACTGTCTTGCTTGGCAACAGACAAGCAAAGTTAAAGGGAGAAGCTAGATTCACTTCAAAGTTGTGTTCCTAACTTAACAACTGCAGTGCCTCACTTACCAATGGTGGCAAGAACAGTCATAAAATGAGGGAAAACTCATTTAACAACTGCCTCGCTTAGCAACAGGAATTTGAGCACTGTACATTGAGCACTAGCTGTATAGCCAGCTGTCTTTTAGCCAACGTAACTCCCAAACAACAGAAAAGCAATGTTAAAAACCCAGTGAAAACTTTATCATAAAAAACTACAAGTGTTCCTGGTAACCACACAGCACATTCCTACAGCTGCACAAGCAACTTCTCCAAGTTCCCACTTCACCCCACCCCAGTGTTTGTGAGAAAATAGTTGTTGAAGGCTTAGGGGAAGGTAAGAGAAAAGGAAATCATTGCGGAGAAAATCTGCATCAACTGGAAGGCACATAATCAACTCATCAGTTGCACAGAAACAAATATGCATTTAATTGCGGGTTTTCTGCCTTGTGCTGATACATACAAACAGATTTGCACACAGAACAAGAGAGAGAGAGAGATTATTGAGGTCAAAAGGTAGCATATGGACTGCAGGCTCATCTCTTTTCTTTCAAGATAAAAAGAGGAGATTCTCCTTTGAAAGACGCTCTGCGGATTTCGTGAACACACAACCTTACAGTTTTCTCAGTCTTTCTGCCTGTTTTTCTATCTCCAGGTAGTCCTCAACTTAAAAGCACAATTGAGACCCGAATTTCCATTGCTAAGCCAGGTGTGGGTGAAGTGAGGGACACCTAATTTTAATGACCCTTTTTTTGCCATGGTTGTGGAGTAAAGCCTTGCAGTTTCTTAAATGAGCCATGCAGTCATTAATTGAATCTTCCCGTTAGCTTTGCTGGTCGGAAGCTGGCTGGGAAGATCACAGATGGCAATCACAGGATCATGGAATGCTGCCCTGTTTATTAATGATGTTGTAAGTCACTTTTTTCAGTGCCATTATAATTTTGACTGTCGAAAATTGAATGAGTGTAAGTCAAGAAATATATCTGCCCGTATCTATCTATCTATCTATCTGTCTGTCTGTCTGTCTGTCTGTCTGTCTGTCTATCTATCTATCTATCTTATCTATCACCTCTTATCTATCATCTATCTTATCATCTATCATCTATCGATATCTAACTATCTTATCTATTTATCTATCTTATCTATCATCTCTTATCTATCATCTATCTTATCATCTATCTATCATATCTATTTATCTATCATCTATCTAATCTATCATCTATTTAGCTATCATCTATCTAGCTATCATCTATATCATATCTAGCTATCTAATTTGTCTATCATCTATCTATATCTTATCTATTTATCTATTTTATCTATCATCTTTTATCTATATATCATCTATCTTATCATCTATCTATATATTTATCATATATATCTATCTATCACCTATCTAATCTATCATCTATCTTATCATTTACATCTATCATCTATTTATATATCCTTTTTATCTATCTATCATCTATCTTATCATCTATTTATCTAATCTGTCATCTATCTATATATTTTATCTATCTATCGTCTATCTAATCTATTATCTATCATCTATCTATCTATCTATCTATCTATCTATCTATCTATCTATCTATCTATCCATTCCTTTACCCATTTTCTTTCTTTCTTTCTTTCACTCATTCACTTACTCTTTCATTCATTCAATTTATTTGCTCCTCATCTTGTCACAAAATGACTCTGCCTGCCTGCCTGCCTGCCTATCCATCACCTTCCCTATCTTGACTATAGACATGGAATTCTATGGAGGTCTTTCATCCCAAATCCAAACCAAGGTTTAGGGGGTTATTTTGATATAAAACATGCATCTACCGGTTCGGACTAGTTCTATAGAACTGGTTGTTACAATTCTGCGCAGTTCAGAGAACCGGCAAATTGTGCCCCTGGCTGGCTCCGTCCCCTCCACCTGCCCCTCCTCTCCCAGTCAGTCCTTATTGCCCACACACGACATCGTATGCATGCCCGACATTGCTGACTGCATTCTTCCCCTGCCCAGTTACTCCTTAGGTTTTTCCCCCTCCCAACGCCCAGCTGTTCCGACAATCAGCTGTGCCAGAATCCCCCTTGCTGTCTTACTGCTTTGCCCAGGAGGCTTCCCTGAGGCCCAGGAGGGTGGGGGTGCTGCATGCTCCCCCCATGCTCTGTTTTTTGCCTTCCTTGACCTCAGGGAAGCTTCCTGGGAGCAGAAACTCCCCCCGGGAGGCTTCCCTGAGGCCCAAAAGGCCCCCAAATGGAGCATGTAGAGGTACGGCATGGGCCCCCTGTGCTCCATTTTTTGACTTTCTGAGCCTCAGGGAAGCTTCCTGGGAGCAAAAACACCACCCCAGGAAGATTCTCTGAGGCCCAGAAGGCCCAAAAACGGAGCATGGG
The DNA here is from genome assembly GCA_004320025.1 of Laticauda laticaudata. Classification (NCBI taxonomy): domain Eukaryota; kingdom Metazoa; phylum Chordata; class Lepidosauria; order Squamata; family Elapidae; genus Laticauda; species Laticauda laticaudata. The sequence goes on from BHFT01060780.1 coordinate 13,146, forward strand.
GGGTTGCTGCAAAAAAGCCATGCCCGCCTGGTCACATGGCCATGCCCATCTAGCCACGCCCACCTAGCCACTCCAGTTGTTAAAAAATTTGAATCCCACCCCTGCAAAGCTGTCCCTGCTAAAAGGATATTGTAAAACCAAAGAGATTTCTAAGATTCCAGATAATTAACCCTCGAACAAACTAGCTGGAGCTGTGATTCTAAGACTCATTTTATTCTGTTTACTCTGAACTCTTATTTTGAATTCAGAAAGCGGAGTGGGGGAATGGGAATTATTGCAAGGCCCCTACTCTCTCTTAATGACAAATTGTGGGTGTGGGGGGGAAATATTTCCTCTTTGTGGAGCTAACTCCGTTGCCCTTTAATTTAAAAAAGCCATCCAATTTATATAACCTTCCTGTGGCTTGCAGGTAAGAAGGCTGCAAAAGTCCCGGGGGCTGAATTAATAGCAGGGCTGAGCAAATTCTGGATTCTTGCAATTAAGCTGCCCTCTAGTCCCTGATCCAAAGCCAGATGTTTATTTTTTTTTGGTTGCAGCCTGAATTTGATTATGTTTAAGTTGTGTAATTTGATTTGATTAAGTTGTGTAATAAAGGAGGCACCGCATGCGAGAGGGAAGGCTTAGCAGATAAGAAGCAAGCATGCTGAAAACAGGAACCTACCCACCCTCATTTCAGTTCTGTCTCTGTGATGCACCCAGAGATATTTGTGGCATTTTCAGGTGTGACCACATCTCTGATGTGGAATCACGAGCCATGGATTTATTTCCCCTTTAGCTTAAGTCACTGAAATCTTGTGGCTGACTTCAGCTAAAGGGGAAATAAATCCACACCTTGTGGCTTCCCATCAGAAATTCCTTTTACTTGAAAGTTGGGAAGAGACAAGGAGGGGAAAAAAACTTTTGACTGACCTTTTTCAGGCAAAAGTTGTCCACGAGATACTAGGTGTCTACTTGTACCCCAGACAGGTTAGGGCAGGGGAATGTCAAACTCGATTTCATTGAGGGCCGCATTAAGGTTGTGTTTGACCTCAGGGTGCCGGATTGGGCATGGCCAGGGTGGGCGTGGCCATCTCTACGTCACTTGTGTCGGGGGCGCCTGTGGTGGCCCGAGTGCTCTGCCAGAAAAAACGGGCTCCCGAGCTCCATTTTTGGCTTCAATGGCCTCCTACAACCCTCTGTCAGTGGAAACGGAGCTCAGGAGGACTGCACGCACAGAGGTGGTATTTAGCAGATTCTGACCAGTTCTGGGGAACCGACAGTAGAAATTTTGAGTAGTTCAGAGAACTTGCAAATACCACCTCTGTTCCGTCTGGAAAAATGCACGGTAAACCTTGCGATCGTCTGCATTTGACCGGTCTGTAACGTGAGGCCGGGATAGTGGGTAAGTAATT